>JACEEZ010025756.1:0-27227 GCA_016584305.1 Chionoecetes opilio | reverse complement strand
AAAATTGAAAAATGCTTCCAATTACCGTTATATCACAAAAAAAACCCCTCTTACTCTTCATTAATTTTAATGTAATGAAGTATTTTATAGGTGCAAATTATGCTAAAAAGGGGTTTTATATTTCACTTTGTGGAAAACAGCTTTTACACGATAAATAGCTAAGATCATGAAAAAAACTACATTTTTGGGTTATAGCAATATGAAAGTAAAACTACTTGTATATATACAAAAACGACGTTTACAAAAAAAACTATGAAAAACGCTTGCAAAACTTATATCCAAAAAAAATAACCTTGACTTTTCTATTTATTAGCTTAATGTAATGTAAGCTACTTATAGGTGCAAATTATTCTAAAAAGAGGATTTTACACTTAAAATTTTGTGGGGAAAACAGCTGTATATTACCGATAAATAGCTAAGATCTTTGAAAAACTACTTTTTTATGGGTTTATAGCAATATGATAAGTAAAATACTTGTATATATACAAAAACGCTACAGTTTACAAGAAAACTATGAAAAACGCTTGCAATATACCGTTATATCACAATAAATAACCTCTTACTCTTCTATTTAATAGCTTAATGTAATGTAAGCTACTAATAGGTGCAAATTGTTCTAAAAAAAGAGGATTTTATACTTCAATTTGTAGGGAAATAGCTATATATCACCGATAAATAGCTAATATCATTGAAAACACTACATTTTATAGGTTTATAGCAATATAATAAGTAAAAATACTTTTATATTTACAATAACGCTACAGTTAGAAGAAACTATGAAAAAAGCCTGCAATATACCGTTATATAACAATAAATAACCTCTTACTCTTCTATTTAATAGCTTAATGTAATGTAAGCTACTAATAGGTGCAAATGTTCTAAAAAGTGGATTTTATACTTCAATTTGTAGGAAAAGAGCTATATATCACCGATAAATAGCTAATATCATTGAAAACACTACATTTTATAGGTTTATAGAAATTTATGATAAGTAAAACTACTTGTATATATACAATAACGCTACAGTTACAAGAAACTATTGAAAAAACGCTTGCAATATTACCATATATCACAATAAATACCCTCTTACTCTTCTATTTATTAGCTTAATGTAAAATATGCTACTTATAGGTCCAAATTATTCTAAAAAAAGGATTGTATACTTCAATTTGTAGAAATACAGCTATATATCACCAATAACTAGCTAAAACCATTGAAAAGAACACATTTTGTGGGTATAAAGCATTATCATAAGGTAAATTCCTTCTATTAATGATATAACACTTAAATTAAGAAGAAATTATGAAAAACACGTATAATATACAATTGTATCACAATATAGAGTCTCAAATCTATTATAAGCTTACAGTAGTTTAAAATAGCAATTTCTAACGGAAAACAATATAATTCCACATTTTGAATTTTTCTATCTAATCTTATCTCTATTTCTTCTAAAGGGCTGAATAATGTCAATTTTCGACATTTTTTGCAAATAAGCCTTCAAAAATACATTAAAAACACTTGATAAAAGTTGTTTTAAGAATAAAATTGATACATAAATTTACCCTGAAAAAATACATTTTTTGAGCTCATAATATTGTAAAATATTTGTGTGTAAAAGTGCTGAATAATGTCAAATTTCGAATTTTTAGGCTTCAAAAATACATTAAAACACTTGAAAAAAACGTTTTTTTTAAGATTAAAATTGATACATAAATTTTATAAAAAAATACATATTTTTAGCTATTAATTTTTTTAAAATATGTTGCAGAAAATAAAAAAAAGCTTTTTAGCTACAGAAAAAAAAGAAATATATTTCAATTTGTAGAAAAAACAACTCTTCACTGAAAAACTAGCTAAAATCTTAAAAAACACCCCTTTTTGGGTTTAAAGCAAATGAAAGTAAAATACTTTTTATATATCCAAAAAACGTAAGTTTTCCCAAGAAACTATAAAAAATTTGATTGCAATATACCGTTATTTTCCAATAAAAAAACCCTCTTACTTTCTATTTAAAAAGCTTAAGTAATGTAAGAAAACTTAAAAGGTGAATATTATTCAAAAAAGAGGTTTTTATATTTCCCAATTTGTGGGAAAAAACAGCTATATATAAATGAAAAAACTAACAAAAAGTCTTTGGAAACATAATTTTATGGGTTTATAGCAAATAATAAGAAAAAACCCCTGTATATATACAAAAAACGCTACGTTTAGAAAAAACTATGAAAAACGTTTGAAAATATACCTTTATATACAAAAATAACCTCTGATTTTTTTCTTTTTAAATAGTTAAGGTAAGGGAAAAAGCTACTTTTATGGGTGAAAAATATTCAAAAAAGGATTTTATATTTCCCAATTTGTGGGAAAACAGCTATATACACGATAACTGGGCTACGATCTTTAAAAAACACTACATTTAGGGGTTTTATAGAAATTTAATAATACCACTACTTGAATATATACAAAAAACGCTACGGGTTTACAAGAAACTATAAAAAACCCGGTTGAAATTTATCCCGTTAATCAAAATTTAAAATAACCTCTTCCCTCTTTATTTTTAGCTTAATTTAAGAAGCTACTTATACGGAAAAATTTTTTAAAAAAAAAGGATTTTTTACTTAAAATTTGTAAAAAAACAGTTATATCACCGATAACAAAGCAAAAAATCATTAAAAAAAGAAAAAATTTTTGGGGTAAAAGCATTTCTTTAAGGAAAATTTCCCTTTTTTTAAGATATAACATACAATTAAGAAAAAAAACTATAAAAAAACAAGTATAATATACAATTTTTATCACAATATAGGTCTAAATCCTATTAAATCTTACGTATTTTAAAAATAGCAATTCAAAACGAAAACAACATAATTCCACTTTTAAATTTCTCTACTAATCCTATTCTATTTTTCTAAAAGGGCTGAATAATGTCAATTTTCGACTTTTTTTAGCGCTTAAAAAAATACATTAAAACACTTAAAAAAAACGTTTTTTTTTAAAAATTTAAAATTTTGATACAAAAAATTACATAAAAAATACCCCTTTTAAGCTCTAATATTGTAAAATATATTTGTGAAAAGTGCTGAAAAATGTAAAAAATTTCGACATTTTTTAGGCTTTCAAAAATACTTTTAAAACATTGAAAAAAGTTTTTTTTAAGTTTAAAATTTGGGATACAAAAAATTTTTATGAAAAATACATATTTTAGCTTTTAAATTTTTGAAAAAATTTTATTTGCAGCAAATAAAAAAAGCTATTTAGCACAGATAAAAGAAATTACTTCAATTTGTAGAAAAAAAAAATCTTCACGAAAAACTAGCAAAATCATTGAAAACACTACTTTTTTTTGGGTTTATACCCAATATGTTTAAGTAAAAATTTGGGATATATACAATAACGCTAAGTTTACAAAAAAACTATGAAAAAGCTTGCAAAAAATACCTTTAAATTCACAATAAAAAACCTTTTACTCTTCTTTTTTTAAAATTGTTTAATGAAGTAAGTACTTAAGGTCCCCAATTTTATGTTTAAAAAAGAGGATTTTATATTTCCCTTTTGTGGGAAAAAACAGCTGTAATCCCCGAAAAATAGCAAAGATCATTGAAAACACTCCCTTTTTAGGGTTTATAGAAAATTATGTAAGAAAACTATTGTATATATACAAAAACGCTACATTTTCCTAAAACTAGGGAAAAACGTTTTGCAATAACCGTTATATCACAATAAATAACCTAGGGACTTTTATTTATTAGCTTAAGGGAAGGTAAGCTATTTATGGGTGAAAATTATTTAAAAGAGGTTTTTTACATTCCCAATTGTAGGAAAACAGCGATATCCCCGGGAAAAATAGCTAAGATCTTTGGGAAAACACTACTTTTTGGGTTTAAAACCCAATATGAAAAAGTAAAACTACTTGTATATTTTTAACAAAAAACGCTACATTTTACAAAAAAATATGAAAAACGCTTGCAATATCCGTTATATCCAAAAAAATAACCTTTACTCTTCATTTAATAGCTTAATGAAAATGAAGCCCTATTTGGGTGAAAATTTATTTTAAAAAGGGGGGATTTTTTTAACTTAATTTTTGGAAAAAAGCTATATATCACTGATAATAGTAAAAATCTTTGAAAAATTTTTTAAACTTTTATGGGTTTATAGCAATATAATAAGTAAAAATATTTGGGATTTTTACAAAACGCAACATTTTAAAAGAAACTATGAAAAACGCCTGCAATATCCCGTTATATAACAAAAAAAACTTTTTATTTTTCTTTTTAAAAAGTTTAAATGTAATGTAAGCTATAATGGGTGAATTTTTTTTTCCCTAAAAAAAGGATTTTATACTTAAATTTTTGTGGGGAAAATTTAGCTATTATCACGAAAAATAGCTAAATCATTGAAAACACTACATTTTATAGGTTTATAGCAATATGTAAGTAAAACTATTTGGGATATATAAAATTTAACGCTACAGTTAAAAGAAACTAGGAAAAACGCTTGCAATATACCTTTTAACCCCACAATAAAAAACCTTCTTACTCTTCATTTATTAGCTTAATGAAATTTGTAAGCTACTTATAAGGCATATTTTTTTAAAAAAAGGATTTTTTATTTTCAATTTGTAGGGAAAAAAAAGCAATATCCCCGAAATTTAGTTTAAAAATCATTAAAAAAGAACCCCATTTTGTGGGTAAAAAGCATTCATAAGGTATTTTCCCTTCTATTAATGATAAAAACCCCTTAAAATTTAAGAAAAAAACTATAAAAAAACACGATAAATAAAATTTTGTATCAAAAATATAGGGTCTAAAACTCCTTTTATAAGTTACAGTATTTTAAAAATAGCAATTCAAACGAAAACAACTATAATTCCACATTTTAATTTTCTTTTCTAATTTTCTATCTCTATTCTTCAAAAAGGGCTGAATAAGTAAATTTTCGACATTTTTTCCCCTTAAAAAATACTTTAAAAAACACTTAAAAAAACGTTGTTTTTATGAAAAAAATTTGTTTACATAAATTACATAAAAAATCCCTATTTTAAGTCATAATATTGTAAAATATAGTTGGAAAAAAGTGGGGAATAATGTAAAATTTCGACTTTTTTAGGTTTTAAAAAAAAACTTTAAAAAACACTTGAAAAAACGTTGTTTTTAAGTTTAAAAATTGATACATAAATTTTATGAAAAATACATATTTTTAGCTATTAATTTTGTAAAATAAAAGTTGCAGCAAAATATAAAAAGCTATTTAGCTACAGATATAAAGAAATATACTTCAATTTGTAGAAAAAACAACTCTTCACTGATAACTAGCTAAAATCTTTGAAAACACTACATTTTTTGGGTTTATAGCAATATGATAAGTAAAAAGTCTTGTATTATCCAATAACGCTACATTTTACAAGAAAACTATGAAAAATGTTTGCAATATACCGTTATATCACAAAAATAACCTCTTACTCTTCTATTTAATAGCTTAATGTAATGTAAGCTACTTATAGGTGAAAATTATTCTAAAAAGAGGATTTTATACTTCAATTTGTAGGAAAACAGCTATATATCACTGATAACTAACTAAATTCATTGATAACACTACATTTTAGGGGTTTTATAGCAATATAATAAGTAAAAACTACCTGTATATATACAAAAAACGCTACAGTTTAGAAAAAAACTATGAAAAACGCTTCCCAATATACCGTTATATCACAATAAATAACCTCGACTCTTCTATTTAATAGCTTAATGTAATGTAAGCTACTTATAGGTGCAAATTATTCTAAAAAGATAATTTATACTTAAATTTTGTAGGAAAAACAGCTATATATCACTGATAAATAATTAAATTCATTGAAAACACTACTTTTTATGGGTTTATAGCAATATAATAAGTAAAACTACCTGTATATATACAATAACGCTACAGTTTAGAAAAACATGAAAAACGCTTGCAATATACCGTTATATCACAATAAATAACCTCTGACTCTTCTATTTAATAGCTTAATGTAATGTAAGCTACTTATAGGTGCAAATTATTCAAAAAAGAGGATTTTATACTTCAATTTGTGGAAAACAGCTATATATCACTGATAAACTAGCTACGATCATTGAAAACACTACATTTTATGGGTTTATAGCAATTTTAATAAGTATCACTACTTGTATATATACAATAACGCTACATTTTACAAGAAACTATGAAAACCGTTGCAATATACCGTTATATCACAATAAATAACCTCTTACTCTTCTATTTATTAGCTTAATGTAATGTAAGCTACTTATAAGTGCAAATTATTCTAAAAAAAGGATTGTTTACTTCAATTTGTAGGAAACAGCTAATATCACGATAACTAGCTAAAATCATTGAAAAGAACACTTTTTGGGGGTAAAAAGCATTATCATAGGAAAATTTCCTTCTATTAATGATATAACACTACAATTAAAGAAGAAACTATGAAAAACACGTATAATATACAATTGTATCACAATATAGTCTAAAAATCTATTATAAGCTTACAGTAGTTTAAAATAGCAATTCTAACGAAAACAACTATAATTCCACATTTTGAATTTCTCTATCTAATCTCTATCTCTATTTCTTCTAAAGGGCTGAATAATGTAAATTTTCGACTTTTTTAGCCCTTCAAAAATACATTAAAACACTTGAAAAAACGTTGTTTTTAGAAAAAAAATTGATACATAAATTACATGAAAAATACACATTTTAAGCTCATAATATTGTAAAATATAGTTGTGTAAAAGTCCTGAATAATGTAAAATTTTCGACATTTTTTAGGCTTTCAAAAATACATTAAAAAAACTGAAAAAACGTTGTTTTTAAGATTAAAATTGATAATAAATTTAGGGAAAAAACATATTTTTAGCTATTAATTTTGAAAAAAATAGTTGCAGCAAATATAAAAAGCTATTTAGCTACAGATTTAAAGAAATATACTTCAATTTGTAGAAAAAACAACTCTTCACGGGATAACTAGCTAAAATCATTGAAAATACTACTTTTTTTGGGTTTTTAGCAATATGATAAGTAAAATACTTGTATTACACAATAACGCTACAGTTTACAAGAAACAAATGAAAAATGCTTGCAAGATACCGTTATATCACAAAAAATAACCTCTTACTCTTCTATTTAATAGTAATGTAATGTAAGCTACTTATAGGTGCAAATTATGCTAAAAAGAGGATTTTATTCTTCAATTTTTTAGGAAAACAGCTGTATATCACCGATAAATAGCTAAGATCATTAAAAAACACTACATTTATGGTTTTATAGCAATATGATAAGTAAAACTACTTGTATATATACAAAACGTACAGTTTACAAGAAACTATGAAAAAAACGCTTCCCAATATACCGTTATATCACAATAAATAACCTCTGACTTTTCTATTTTTTAGCTTAATGTAATTTTAAGCTACTTATAGGTGCAAATTATTCTAAAAAGAGGATTTTACACTTCAATTTGTAGGAAAACAGCTGTATATCACCGATAAATAGCTAAGATCATTGAAAACACTACATTTTATGGGTTTATAGCAATATGATAAGTAAAGTACTTGTATATATACAAAAACGCTACAGTTTAAAAAGAAACTATGAAAAACGCTTGCAATATACCGTTATAATCACAATAAATAACCTCTTACTCTTCTATTTAATAGCTTAATGTAATGTAAGCTACTTATAGGTGCAAATTATTCTAAAAAGAGGATTTTATACTTCAATTTGTAGGAAAACAGTTTATATATCACTGAAAACTAGCTAAAATCATTGAAACACTACATTTTATGGGTTTATAGCAATATAATAAGTAAAAATACTTTTATATTTACAATAACGCTACAGTTTAGAAGAAACTATGAAAAATGCCTGCAATATACCGTTATATAACAATAAATAACCTCTTACTCTTTTTTAATAGCTTAATGTAATGTAAGTACTAATAGGTGCAAATTGTTCAAAAAAGTGGATTTTATACTTCAATTTGTAGGAAAAGAGCTATATATCACCGAAAATAGCTAATATCATTGAAAACCCTACATTTTATAGATTTATAGCAATATGATAAGTAAAACTACTTGTATATATACAATAACGCTACAGTTTACAAGAAACTATGAAAAACGCTTGCAATATACCGTTATATCACAATAAATACCCTCTTACTCTTCTATTTATAAGCTTAATGTAAAGTAAGCTACTTATAGGTCCAATTATTCAAAAAAAAGGATTGTATATTTCAATTTGTAGCAATAAGCTAATATCACCAATAACTAGCTAAAACCATTGAAAAGAACACATTTTGTGGGTATAAAGCATTATCATAAGGTATATTCCTTCTTTTAATTTGATATAACACTACAATTAAGAAGAAACTTTGAAAAACACGTATAAATACAGTTGTATCACAATATAGAGTCTCAAACTCCTATTATAAGCTTACAGTAGTTTAAAATAGCAATTTCAAACGAAAACAACTATAATTCCACTTTTTGAATTTTTCTATCTAATCTATCTCTATTTCTTCTAAAGGGCTGAATAATGTCAATTTTCGACATTTTTAGCCCTTCAAAATACATTAAAACACTTGAAAAAACGTTGTTTTTATGAATAAAATTGATACATAAATTCCCATGAAAAATACATATTTTAAGCTCATAATATTGTAAAATATAGTTGTGTAAAAGTGCTGAATAATGTCAAATTTTCGACATTTTTTAGGCTTTCAAAAATACATTAAAACACTTGAAAAAAACGTTGTTTTTAAGATTAAAATTGATACAAAAATTTTTTGGGAAAAATACATATTTTTAGCTATTAATTTTGTAAAATATAGTTGCAGCAAATATAAAAAGCTATTTAGCTACAGATATAAAGAAATATACTTCAATTTGTAGAAAAAACAACTTTTCACTGATAACTAGCTAAAATCATTGAAAACACTACATTTTTTGGGTTTATAGCAATATGATAAGTAAAAGTACTTGTATATATACAATAACGCTACAGTTTACAAGAAACTATGAAAAATGCTTGCAATATACCGTTATATCACAATAAATAACCTCTTACTCTTCTATTTAATAGCTTAATGTAATGTAAGCTACTTATAGGTGCAAATTATTCTAAAAAAAGGATTTTATACTTCAATTTGTAGGAAAACAGCTATATATCACTGATAACTAACTAAATTCATTGAAAACACTACATTTTATGGGTTTATAGAAATATAATAAGTAAAACTACATGTATATATACAATAACGCTACAGTTTAGAAGAAACTATGAAAAACGCTTGCAATATACCGTTATATCACAATAAATAACCTCTGACTCTTCTATTTAATAGCTTAATGTAATGTAAGCTACTAATAGGTGCAAATTGTTCTAAAAAGAGGATTTTATACTTCAATTTGTAGGAAAATAGCTATATATCACTGATAACTAGCTAAAATCATTGAAAACACTACATTTTATGGGTTTATAGCAATATAATAAGTAAAACTACTTGTATATATACAATAACGCTAGTTTAGAAGAAACTATATAAAATATAGTTGCAGCAAATATAAAAAGCTATTTAGCTACAGATATAAAGAAATATACTTCAATTTGGAGAAAAAACAACTCTTCACTGATAACTAGCTAAAATCATTGAAAACACTACATTTTTTGGGTTTATAGCAATATGATAAGTAAAAGTACTTGTATATATACAATAACGCTACAGTTTACAAGAAACTATGAAAAATGCTTGCAATATACCGTTATATCACAATAAATAACCTCTTACTCTTCTATTTAATAGCTTAATGTAATGTAAGCTACTTATAGGTGCAAATTATTCTAAAAACAGGATTTTATACTTCAATTTGTAGGAAAACAGCTATATATCACTGATAACTAAATAAATTCATTGAAAACACTACATTTTATGGGTTTATAGCAATATAATAAGTAAAACTACCTGTATATATACAATAACGCTACAGTTTAGAAGAAACTATGAAAAACGCTTGCAATATACCGTTATATCACAATAAATAACCTCTGACTCTTCTATTTAATAGCTTAATGTAATGTAAGCTACTTATAGGTGCAAATTATTCAAAAAAGAGGATTTTATACATCAATTTGTAGGAAAACAGCTATATATCACTGATAACTAGCTACGATCATTGAAAACACTACATTTTATGGGTTTATAGCAATTTAATAAGTATCACTACTTGTATATATACAATAACGCTACAGTTTACAAGAAACTATGAAAAACGGTTGCAATATACCATTATATCACAATAAATAACCTCTTACTCTTCTATTTATTAGCTTAATGTAATGTAAGCTACTTATAAGTGCAAATTATTCTAAAAAAAGGATTGTTTACTTCAATTTGTAGGAAAACAGCTATATATCACCGATAACTAGCTAAAATCATTGAAAAGAACACATTTTGTGGGTATAAAGCATTATCATAAGGTAAATTCCTTCTATTAATGATATAACACTACAATTAAGAAGAAACTATGAAAAACACGTATAATATACAATTGTATCAGAATATAGAGTCTCAAACTCCTATTATAAGCTTAAGGCAGTTTAAAATAGCAATTTCTAACGAAAACAACTATAATTCCACATTTTGAATTTCTCTATCTAATCTCTATCTCTATTTCTTCTAAAAGGGCTGAATAATGTCAATTTTCGACATTTTTTAGCCCTTCAAAAATACATTAAAAGACTTGAAAAAACGTTATTTCTAAGAATAAAATTGATACATAAATTACATGAAAAATACATATTTTAAGCTCATAATATTGTAAAATATAGTTGTGTAAAAGTGCTGAATAATGTCAAATTTGGACATTTTTTAGGCTTTCAAAAATACATTAAAACACTTGAAAAAACGTTGTTTTTAAGATTAAAATTGATACATAAATTTTATGAAAAATACATATTTTTAGCTATTAATTTTGTAAATTATAGTTGCAGCAAATATAAAAAGCTATTTAGCTACAGATATAAAGAAATATACTTCAATTTGTAGAAAAAACAACTCTTCACTGATAACTAGCTAAAATCATTGAAAACACTACATTTTTTGGGTTTATACCAATATGATAAGTAAAAGTACTTGTATATATACAATAACGCTACAGTTTACAAGAAATTATGAAAAACGCTTGCAATATACCGTTATATCACAATAAATAACCTCTGACTCTTCTATTTATTAGCTTAATGTAATGTAAGCTACTTATAGGTGCAAATTATTCTAAAAAGAGGATTTTACACTTCAATTTGTAGGAAAACAGCTGTATATCACCCATAAATAGCTAAGATCATTGAAAACACTACATTTTATGGGATTATAGCAATATGATAAGTAAAACTACTTATATATATACAAAAACGCTACAGTTTACAAGAAACTATGAAAAACGCTTGCAATATAACGTTATATCACAATAAATAACCTCTTACTCTTCTATTTAATAGCTTAATGTAATGTAAGCTACTTATAGGTGCAAATTATTCTAAAAAGAGGATTTTATACTTCAATTTGTAGGAAAACAGCTATATATCACTGATAACTAGCTAAAATCATTGAAATTATTACATTTTATGGGTTTATAGCAATATAATAAGTAAAAATACTTGTATATTTACAATAACGCTACAGTTTAGAAGAAGCTATAAAAACGCCTGCAATATACCGTTATATAACAATAAATAATTTCTTACTCTTCTATTTAATAGATTAATGTAATGTAAGCTACTAATAGGTGCAAATTGTTCTAAAAAGAGGATTTTATGCTTCAATTTGTAGGAAAACAGCTATATATCACCGATAAATAGCTAATATCATTGAAAACACTACATTTTATGGGTTTATAGCAATTTAATAAGTATCACTACTTGTATATATACAATAACGCTACAGTTTACAAGAAACTATGAAAAACGGTTGCAATATACCATTATATCACAATAAATAACCTCTTACTCTTCTATTTATTAGCTTAATGTAATGTAAGCTACTTATAAGTGCAAATTATTCTAAAAAAAGGATTGTTTACTTCAATTTGTAGGAAAACAGCTATATATCACCGATAACTAGCTAAAATCATTGAAAAGAACACATTTTGTGGGTATAAAGCATTATCATAAGGTAAATTCCTTCTATTAATGATATAACACTACAATTAAGAAGAAACTATGAAAAACACGTATAATATACAATTGTATCACAATATAGAGTCTCAAACTCCTATTATAAGCTTAAGGCAGTTTAAAATAGCAATTTCTAACGAAAACAACTATAATTCCACATTTTGAATTTCTCTATCTAATCTCTATCTCTATTTCTTCTAAAAGGGCTGAATAATGTCAATTTTCGACATTTTTTAGCCCTTCAAAAATACATTAAAACACTTGAAAAACGTTGTTTTTAAGAATAAAATTGATACATAAATTACATGAAAAATACATATTTTAAGCTCATAATATTGTAAAATATAGTTGTGTAAAAGTGCTGAATAATGTCAAATTTCGACATTTTTTGGGTTTTCAAAAAACTTAAAAACACTTGAAAAAACGTTGTTTTTTAAAATTAAAAAATTGGGGTACATAAATTTTATGAAAAAACATTTTTTTTAAAATATTAAATTTTTTAAAATTTGTTTTAAAAAAATTTTCAGCAAAAATAAAAAATATTTAGCTAAGATATAAAGAAATTTTACTTCAATTTGTAGAAAAAAAATTTTCTTTACTGATAACTAAACTAAAATCATTTTAAAAAAAACTACATTTTTTTGGGTTTTTTAGGGAATATGATAAGTAAAAGTTAAATTATATATAACAATAAAGCTAATTTTTTCAAGAAAATATGAAAAAAACCCGCAATATACCGTTTTTATCCAATAAATAAAATCTCACTCTTTTATTTAAAAGCTTTAAAGTAAAAGTAAAATATTATAGGTGCAAAATTACTAAAAAAAAGGATTTTAACTTCAATTTTTAGGAAAACAGCAAAATATCAAATGATAACTAGCTAAAAAACAAATTTAAAACCCCTACATTTTTTGGGTTTTAGCAATAAAAATAATTTAAAAATACTTGTAAAATATACAATAACGCTAAAAGTTTTAAAAAAACTATATAAAAAATAGTTGCAAAAAAATATAAAAAGCTATTTAGCTACAGATATAAAGAAAAATACTTTAATTTGTAAAAAAAAAAAACTCTTCACTGATAACTAGCTAAAATCATTGAAAACACTACATTTTTTGGGGTTTTTGCAATAGATAAAAAAAGTAAATTTTATTATACAATAAAAATACAGTTTTTTAAAAAAAACTATGAAAAACGCTTGCAATATACCTTATATCAAAATAAATAACCTCTTACTTTCTATTTTTAGCTTTAATTTTAAAGTAAACTACTTATAGGGGCAAAAATTTTGCTAAAAAGAGGATTTTATCTTCAATTTGTAGGAAAAAGGGTGGGATTCACCCATAAATAGCTTTAAAATCATTGAAAAAACTACATTTTTTAGGTTTATAGCAATATGATAATAAAACTACTTGTATTTTTACAAAAACGCTTAAATTTACAAAAAAAACTATTTAAAAAAAGCTTGGGAAAAATACCCTTTTATCAAAATAAAAACCTCTGACTTTTCTATTTATTAGCTTAAGGGAATGTAACTACTTATAAGGGGCAAATTATTTTAAAAAAAGGATTTTACCTTCAATTTTTAGGGGAAAAAAAGCTTAATTTCCCCGGGGTAAATCTAAGTTTGAAAACCCCCCATTTTAGGGTTTTTTAGCAATAAAGATAAGTAAAACTACTTGTAAAATATACAAAAACGCTCAGTTTACAAGAAAATTGAAAAAACCCTTTCAATATACCGTTATATCACCAAAAAATAAACCCCTTACTCTTCTATTTAATAGCTTAAGTAAGGGAACTACTTTTAGGTTTAAAAATTTTTCTAAAAAGAGGATTTTATACTTCAATTTTTAGGAAAACAGCTATATATCCTGATAATAGCTAAAAACAAATTTAAATTATTAATTTTTTTGGGTTTATAGCCCAAAATAAAAAGTAAAAAACTTTTATATTTACAATAACGCTTTCAGTTTTAAAAGAAAATATGAAAAAAGCCTGCAAAATTCCGTTTATAACAAAAAAAACCTCTTACTCTTCTATTTAATAGCTTAATGTAATGTAAGCTACTAATAGGTGCAAATTGTTCTAAAAAGAGGATTTTATACTTCAATTTGTTGGAAAATAGCTATATATCACCGATAAATAGCTAATATCATTGAAAACACTACATTTTATGAGTTTATAGCAAAATGATAAGTAAAACTACTTGTATATATACAATAACCCTACAGTTTACAAGAAACTATGAAAAACGCTTGCAATATACCGTTATATCACAATAAATACTCTCTGACTCTTCTATTTATTAGCTTAATGTAAAGTAAGCTACTTATAGGTCCAAATTATTCTATAAAAAGGATTGTATACTTCAATTTGTAGCAATACAGCTATATATCACCAATAACTAGCTAAAACCATTGAAAAGAACACATTTTGTGGGTATAAAGCAATATCATAAGGTATATTCCTTCTATTAATGATATAACACTACAATTAAGAAGAAACTATGAAAAAACACGTATAATATACAATTGTATCACAATATAGAGTCTCAAACTCCTATTATAAGCTTACAGTAGTTTTAAATAGCAATTTCTAACGAAAACAACTATAATTCCACATTTTGAATTTCTCTATCTAATCTCTATCTCTATTTCTTCTAAAAGGGCTGAATAATGTCAATTTCGACATTTTTTAGCCTTTCAAAAATACATTAAAACACTTGAAAAAACGTTGTTTTTAGGAATAAAATTGGTACATAAATTACATGAAAAATACATATTTTAAGCTCATAATATTGTAAAATAAATACATTAAAACACTTGAAAAAACGTTGTTTTTAAGATTAAAATTGATACATAAATTTTATGAAAAATACATATTTTTAGCTATTAATTTTGTAAAATATAGTTGCAGCAAATATAAAAAGCTATTTAGCTACAGATATCAAGAAATATACTTTAATTGGTAGAAAAAACAACTCTTCACTGATAACTAGCTAAAATCATTGAAAACACTACATTTTTTGGGTTTATAGCAATATGATAAGTAAAAGTACTTGTATATATACAATAACGCTACAGTTTACAAGAAACTATAAAAAACGCTTGCAATATACCGTTATATCACAATAAATAACCTCTTACTCTTCTATTTATTAGCTTAATGTAATGTAAGCTACTTATAGGTGCAAATTATTCTAAAAAAAGGATTTTACACTTCAATTTGTAGGAAAACAGCTGTATATCACCGATAAATAGCTAAGATCATTGAAAACACTACATTTTATGGGTTTATAGCAATATGATAAGTAAAACTACTTGTATATATACAAAAACGCTACAGTTTACAAGAAACTATGAAAAACGCTTGCAATATACCGTTATATCACAATAAATAACTCTTTACTCTTCTATTTAATAGCTTAATGTAATGTAAGCTACTTATAGTGAAAATTATTCTAAAAAGAGGATTTTATACTTCAATTTGTAGGAAAACAGCTATATATCACTGATAACTAGCTAAAATCATTGAAAATTTTTATATTTTATGGGTTTATAGCAATATAATAAGTAAAATACTTGTATATTTACAATAACGCTACAGTTTTGAAGAAACTATGAAAATGCCTGCAATATACCGTTATATAACAATAAATAACCTCTTACTGTTCTATTAATAGCTTAATGTAATGTAAGCTACTAATAGGTGCAAATTGTTCTAAAAAGTGGATTTTATACTTCAATTTGTAGGAAAAGAGCTATATATCACCGAAAAATAGCTAATATCATTGAAAACACTACATTTTATAGGTTTATAGCAATATGATAAGTAAAACTACTTGTATATATACAATAACGCTACAGTTTACAAGAAACTATGAAAAACGCTTGCAATATACCGTTATATCACAATAAATACCCTCTTACTCTTCTATTTATTAGCTTAATGTAAAGTAAGCTACTTATAGGTCCAAATTATTCTAAAAAAAGGATTGTATACTTCAATTTGTAGCAATACAGCTATATATCACCAATAACTAGCTAAAACCATTGAAAAGAACACATTTTGTGGGTATAAAGCATTATCATAAGGTATATTCCTTCTATTAATGATATAACACCACAATTAAGAAGAAACTATAAAAAACACGTATAATATACAGTTGTATCACAATATAGAGTCTCAAACTCCTATTATAAGCTTACAGTAGTTTAAAATAGCAATTTCTAACGAAAACAACTATAATTCCACATTTTGAATTTTTCTATCTAATCTCTATCTCTATTTCTTCTAAAAGGGCTGAATAATGTCAATTTTCGACATTTTTTAGCCCTTCAAAAATACATTAAAACACTTGAAAAAACGTTGTTTTTAAGAATAAAATTGATACATAAATTACATGAAAAATACATATTTTGAGCTCATAATATTGTAAAATATAGTTGTGTAAAAGTGCTGAATAATGTCAAATTTCGACATTTTTTAGGCTTTCAAAATACATTAAAACACTTGAAAAAACGTTGTTTTTAAGATTAAAATTGATACATAAATTTTATGAAAAAAATACATATTTTTAGTATTAATTTTGTAAAATATAGTTGCAGCAAATATAAAAGCTATTTAGCTACAGATATAAAGAAATATACTTCAATTTGTAGAAAAACAACTCTTCACTGATAACTAGCTAAAATCATTGAAAACACAACATTTTTTGGGTTTATAGCAATATGATAAGTAAAAGTACTTGTATATATACAATAACGCTACAGTTTACAAGAAACTATGAAAAACGCTTGCAATATACCGTTATATCACAATAAATAACCTCTTACTCTTCTATTTAATAGCTTAATGTAATGTAAGCTACTTATAGGTAAAAATTATGCTAAAAAGAGGATTTTATACTTCAATTTGTAGGAAAACAGCTATATATCACTGATAACTAGCTAAAATCATTGAAAACACTACATTTTATGGGTTTATAGCAATATAATAAGTAAAACTACTTGTATATATACAATAACGCTAGTTTAGAAAAACTATATAAAATATAGTTGCAGCAAATATAAAAAGCTATTTAGCTACAGATATAAAGAAATATACTTCAATTTGTAGAAAAAACAACTCTTCACTGATAACTAGCTAAAATCATTGAAAACA
The DNA here is from genome assembly GCA_016584305.1 of Chionoecetes opilio. Lineage (NCBI taxonomy): Eukaryota > Metazoa > Arthropoda > Malacostraca > Decapoda > Majidae > Chionoecetes > Chionoecetes opilio. Next base: position 9,860 of record JACEEZ010025756.1, on the reverse strand, counting down.
CTACATTTTTTGGGTTTATAGCAATATGATAAGTAAAAGTACTTGTATATATACAATAACGCTACAGTTTACAAGAAACTATGAAAAATGCTTGCAATATACCGTTATATCACAATAAATAACCTCTTACTCTTCTATTTAATAGCTTAATGTAATGTAAGCTACTTATAGGTGCAAATTATTCTAAAAACAGGATTTTATACTTCAATTTGTAGGAAAACAGCTATATATCACTGATAACTAAATAAATTCATTGAAAACACTACATTTTATGGGTTTATAGCAATATAATAAGTAAAACTACCTGTATATATACAATAACGCTGCAGTTTAGAAGAAACTATGAAAAACGCTTGCAATATACCGTTATATCACAATAAATAACCTCTGACTCTTCTATTTAATAGCTTAATGTAATGTAAGCTACTTATAGGTGCAAATTATTCAAAAAAGAGGATTTTATACATCAATTTGTAGGAAAACAGCTATATATCACTGATAACTAGCTACGATCATTGAAAACACTACATTTTATGGGTTTATAGCAATTTAATAAGTATCACTACTTGTATATATACAATAACGCTACAGTTTACAAGAAACTATGAAAAACGGTTGCAATATACCATTATATCACAATAAATAACCTCTTACTCTTCTATTTATTAGCTTAATGTAATGTAAGCTACTTATAAGTGCAAATTATTCTAAAAAAAGGATTGTTTACTTCAATTTGTAGGAAAACAGCTATATATCACCGATAACTAGCTAAAATCATTGAAAAGAACACATTTTGTGTGTATAAAGCATTATCATAAGGTAAATTCCTTCTATTAATGATATAACACTACAATTAAGAAGAAACTATGAAAAACACGTATAATATACAATTGTATAACAATATAGAGTCTCAAACTCCTATTATAAGCTTACAGCAGTTTAAAATAGCAATTTCTAACGAAAACAACTATAATTCCACATTTTGAATTTCTCTATCTAATCTCTATCTCTATTTCTTCTAAAAGGGCTGAATAATGTCAATTTTCGACATTTTTTAGCCCTTCAAAAATACATTAAAACACTTGAAAAAACGTTATTTTTAAGAATAAAATTGATACATAAATTACATGAAAAATACATATTTTAAGCTCATAATATTGTAAAATATAGTTGTGTAAAAGTGCTGAATAATGTCAAATTTGGACATTTTTTAGGCTTTCAAAAATACATTAAAACACTTGAAAAAACGTTGTTTTTAAGATTAAAATTGATACATAAATTTTATGAAAAATACATATTTTTAGCTATTAATTTTGTAAATTATAGTTGCAGCAAATATAAAAAGCTATTTAGCTACAGATATAAAGAAATATACTTCAATTTGTAGAAAAAAACAACTCTTCACTGATAACTAGCTAAAATCATTGAAAACACTACATTTTTTGGGTTTATAGCAATATGATAAGTAAAAGTACTTGTATATATACAATAACGCTACAGTTTACAAGAAACTATGAAAAACGCTTGCAATATACCGTTATATCACAATAAATAACCTCTTACTCTTCTATTTAATAGCTTAATGTAATGTAAGCTACTTATAGGTGCAAATTATGCTAAAAAGAGGATTTTATACTTCAATTTGTAGGAAAACAGCTATATATCACTGATAACTAGCTAAAATCATTGAAAACACTACATTTTATGGGTTTATAGCAATATAATAAGTAAAACTACTTGTATATATACAATAACGCTACAGTTTAGAAGAAACTATATAAAATATAGTTGCAGCATATATAAAAAGCTATTTAGCTACAGATATAAAGAAATATACTTCAATTTGTAGAAAAAACAACTCTTCACTGATAACTAGCTAAAATCATTGAAAACACTACATTTTTTGGGTTTATAGCAATATGATAAGTAAAAGTACTTGTATATATACAATAACGCTACAGTTTACAAGAAACTATGAAAAATGCTTGCAATATACCGTTATATCACAATAAATAACCTCTTACTCTTCTATTTAATAGCTTAATGTAATGTAAGCTACTTATAGGTGCAAATTATGCTAAAAAGAGGATTTTATACTTCAATTTGTAGGAAAACAGCTGTATATCACCGATAAATAGCTAAGATCATTGAAAACACTACATTTTATAGGTTTATAGCAATATGATAAGTAAAACTACTTGTATATATACAAAAACGCTACAGTTTACAAGAAACTATGAAAAACGCTTGCAATATATCGTTATATCACAATAAATAACCTCTGACTCTTCTATTTATTAGCTTAATGTAATGTAAGCTACTTATAGGTGCAAATTATTCTAAAAAGAGGATTTTACACTTCAATTTGTAGGAAAACAGCTGTATATCACCGATAAATAGCTAAGATCATTGAAAACACTACATTTTATGGGTTTATAGCAATATGATAAGTAAAACTACTTGTATATATACAAAAACGCTACAGTTTACAAGAAACTATGAAAAACGCTTGCAATATACCGTTATATCACAATAAATAACCTCTTACTCTTCTATTTAATAGCTTAATGTAATGTAAGCTACTTATAGGTGCAAATTATTCTAAAAAGAGGATTTTATACTTCAATTTGTAGGAAAACAGCTATATATCACTGATAAAAAGCTAAAATCATTGAAATTATTATATTTTATGGGTTTATAGCAATATAATAAGTAAAAATACTTGTATATTTACAATATCGCTACAGTTTAGAAGAAACTATGAAAAACGCCTGCAATATACCGTTATATAACAATAAATAACCTCTTACTCTTCTATTTAATAGCTTAATGTAATGTAAGCTACTAATAGGTGCAAATTGTTCTAAAAAAGAGATTTTATACATCAATTTGTAGGAAAATAGCTATATATCACCGATAAATAGCTAATATCATTGAAAACACTACATTTTATGAGTTTATAGCAAAATGATAAGTAAAACTACTTGTATATATACAATAACCCTACAGTTTACAAGAAACTATGAAAAACGCTTGCAATATACCGTTATATCACATTAAATACCCTCTGACTCTTCTATTTATTAGCTTAATGTAAAGTAAGCTACTTATAGGTCCAAATTATTCTATAAAAAGGATTGTATACTTCAATTTGTAGCAATACAGCTATATATAACCAATAACTAGCTAAAACCATTGAAAAGAACACATTTTGTGGGTATAAAGCAATATCATAAGGTATATTCCTTCTATTAATGATATAACACTACAATTAAGAAGAAACTATGAAAAACACGTATAATATACAATTGTATCACAATATAGAGTCTCAAACTCCTATTATAAGCTTACAGTAGTTTTAAATAGCAATTTCTAACGAAAACAACTATAATTTCACATTTTGAATTTCTCTATCTAATCTCTATCTCTATTTCTTCTAAAAGGGCTGAATAATGTCAATTTCGACATTTTTTAGCCCTTCAAAAATACATTAAAACACTTGAAAAAACGTTGTTTTTAAGAATAAAAATTGATACATAAAATTTCATGAAAATACATATTTTAAGCTCATAATATTGTAAAATATAGTTTTGTAAAAGTGCTGAATAATGTCAAATTTCGACATTTTTTAGGCTTTCAAAAATACATTAAAACACTTGAAAAAACGTTGTTTTTAAGATTAAAATTGATACCTAAATTTCATGAAAAATACATATTTTTAGCTATTAATTTTGTAAAATATAGTTGTAGCAAATATAAAAGGCTATTTAGCTACAGATATAAAGAAATATACTTCAATTTGTAGAAAAAAAAACTCTTCACTGATAACTAGCTAAAATCATTGAAAACACTACATTTTATGGGTTTATAGCAATATAATAAGTAAAACTACCTGTATATATACAATAACGCTACAGTTTAGAAGAAACTATGAAAAACGCTTGCAATATACCGTTATATCACAATAAATAACCTCTGACTCTTCTATTTAATAGCTTAATGTAATGTAAGCTACTTATAGGTGCAAATTATTCAAAAAAGAGGATTTTATACTTCAATTTGTAGGAAAACAGCTATATATCACTGATAACTAGCTACGATCATTGAAAACACTACATTTTATGGGTTTATAGCAATATAATAAGTAAAACTACTTGTATATATACAATAACGCTACAGTTTAGGAGAAACTATGAAAAACGCTTGCAATATACCGTTATATCACAATAAATAACCTCTTACTCTTCTATTTATTAGCTTAATGTAATGTAAGCTACTTATAGGTGCAAATTATTCTAAAAAGAGGATTTTACACTTCAATTTGTAGGAAAACAGCTATATATCACTGATAACTAGCTAAAATCATTGAAATTATTACATTTTATGGGTTTATAGCAATATAATAAGTAAAAATACTTGTATATTTACAATAACGCTACAGTTTAGAAGAAGCTATGAAAAACGCCTGCAATATACCGTTATATAACAATAAATAACCTCTTACTCTTCTATTTAATAGCTTAATGTAATGTAAGCTACTAATAGGTGCAAATTGTTCTAAAAAGAGGATTTTATACTTCAATTTGTAGGAAAATAGCTATATATCACCGATAAATAGCTAATATCATTGAAAACACTACATTTTACGGGTTTATAGCAATTTAATAAGTATCACTACTTGTATATATACAATAACGCTACAGTTTACAAGAAACTATGAAAAACGGTTGCAATATACCGTTATATCACAATAAATAACCTCTTACTCTTCTATTTATTAGCTTAATGTAATGTAAGCTACTTATAAGTGCAAATTATTCTAAAAAAAGGATTGTTTACTTCAATTTGTAGGAAAACAGCTATATATCACCGATAACTAGCTAAAATCATTGAAAAGAACACATTTTGTGGGTATAAAGCATTATCATAAGGGAAATTCCTTCTATTAATGATATAACACTACAATTAAGAAGAAACTATGAAAAACACGTATAATATACAATTGTATCACAATATAGAGTCTCAAACTCCTATTATAAGCCTACAGTAGTTTAAAATAGCAATTTCTAACGAAAACAACTATAATTCCACATTTTGAATTTCTCTATCTAATCTCTATCTCTATTTCTTCTAAAAGGGCTGTATAATGTCAATTTTCGACATTTTTTAGCCCTTCAAAAAAACATTAAAACACTTGAAAAAACGTTGTTTTTAAGAATAAAATTGATACATAAAATACATGAAAAATACATATTTTAAGCTCATAATATTGTAAAATATAGTTGTGTAAAAGTGCTGAATAATGTCAAATTTCGACATTTTTTAGGCTTTCAAAAATACATTAAAACACTTGAAAAAACGTTGTTTTTAAGATTAAAATTGATACATAAATTTTATGACAAATACATATTTTTAGCTATTAATTTTGTAAAATATAGTTGCAGCAAATATAAAAAGCTATTTAGCTACAGATATAAAGAAATATACTTCAATTTGTAGAAAAAACATCTCTTCACTGATAACTAGCTAAAATCATTGAAAACACTACATTTTTTGGGTTTATAGCAATATGATAAGTAAAAGTACTTATATATATACAATAACGCTACAGTTTACAAGAAACTATGAAAAACGGTTGCAATATACCGTTATATCACAATAAATAACCTCTTACTCTTCTATTTATTAGCTTAATGTAATGTAAGCTACTTATAGGTGCAAATTATTCTAAAAAGAGGATTTTACACTTCAATTTGTAGGAAAACAGCTATATATCACTGATAACTAGCTAAAATCATTGAAATTATTACATTTTATGGGTTTTATATAATAGTAAAAATACTTATATAACGCTAAAGTTTAAAAAGCTTGAAAAACGCCTGCAATATAGTTATACAATAAATAACCTCTTATTCATTTAAACTAATTAATGTAAGCTACTAAAGGTGCAAATTGTTAAAAGGATTTTATACTTCTATTTGTAGGAAAATAGCTTATAATAATAATAAATATCATTGAAAACATAATTTTATGGGTTTATAGAATTTAATAAAACTATATATTACAAAAACGCTACAGTTTACAAAGAACATTATGAAAACGGTGATATACGTTATATCACAATAATAACCTTACTCTTCTATTTATTAGCTTAATGTAAGTAAGCTACTTATAAGTGCAAAATCATAAAAAAATTGTTTACTTCAATTTGTGAAAACAGCTATATACCATATTAAAATCATAAAGAAACATTGGGATAATTCACATTTTAGGAAATTCTTCTATTAATGATATACACTCATTTAAGATGAAAAATCTAATATCAATTTATCAAAATAATTAAAACTACTATAAAAAGTTACAGTAAGTTTAAAATGAATATCAACATAAAAAATAATTTTACATTTAATATCTTATAATCTCTTTAAATTCTCTATAAGGTCTAATAATTTCAATTTTTCATTTAAACCTTAAAAACTTAAAAATTGATTAATTAAATTTATAAAAATTTAAAAAAAAATAATTTTGAGAATAATTTGTAAATAAGTTAATGTAAAATAATTTAAGCTGAATATTGAAAATTTCAATTTTTAGGCTTAAAAATACATTTTATTAATACTAAATTGAAAAATTTTTGTTTAATAAAATGTATTAAGATTAAAATAAAAATATATTTTTACAAAATACAATTTTTAAAACTATAAATTGTAAAATACTTGCAGCAAATAAAAAACTATACTTCAAATGTAAAAAAATCTTCAATTAGTAAAAAAAGCATCTTTCATTAACACTAAATCTTTGAAAAGCAATATTTGGGTTATAGCAAATATATAAATAACATATATATTACAAGAATCATTTAAAATAAACTTTTATAAAAACGCTCAATTTACATTATATAAAAAAACCTCTCACCTTTATATAATAGCTTAATAATTAAGTACTTTATAGGTCTTATGTAAAAAGAGATTTAAAGTCAATATCTAGAAAAAGCATTAACTAATTTTAGGTAAAACATTATAACATACAATTTATGGGTTATAAAACAAATAATAAGTTTAAAGAACTTGAATATAACAATAATGTAATTACAAAAAACATAAAAACCTTGCAATATACCTTATCATAATAATTAAACTTTTACTTTATTTCTATTAAGATTAAGCTTAAGTTGAAATTATTCTAAAAGAGATTATCTAATAATTTGTAGATAACATATTTACGGATAAATAGCTAATATCATGAAAAATAATTTTATGTTAAAAGCAACAATATGTAAAAGTCTTAAAATATCAAATACGCAAAGTTTACAATAAATAGAAAACGTTTATAACTATATTAAATAAATAACCTTTATCATTATTTTAATAAATGTAATATCACTTTAGGTAAAAGTTAATTCTAAAAAAGATGTATACTTCATTTGGAAAACATTATTACGTAACTCTAAAAGATTGAAAAGACACATTTGTGGGTAAAAGCATATTATAAGGATATTCCTTCTATAAGATTAAACTACAATTAGAAGAAACTATGAAAAACTCTATATTACTATTGTATACAATATAGAGTCTCAAATCTATTAAAAGCTTAATTTAAAATAGAATTTCAACGAAAAACAAACTATAATATCACATTTGAATTTCTAATAAATTTCTACTATATTTCTTCTTAAAGCTGAATAATGTCAATTTTCGACATTTGTTAGCCCTTCAAAAATACATTAAAACACTGAAAAAACGTTGTTTTTAAGAATAAAATTGATACATAAATTACATGAAAAATACATATTTTAAGCTCATAATATTGTAATATATAGTTGTGTAAAAGTGCTGAATAATGTCAAATTTCGACATTTTTTAGGCTTTCAAAAATACATTAAAACACCTGAAAAAACGTTGTTTTTAAGATTAAAATTGATACATAAATTTTATGAAAAATTCATATTTTTAGCTATTAATTTTGTAAAATATAGTTGCAGCAAATATAAAAACCTATTTAGCTACAGATATAAAGAAATATACTTCAATTTGTAGAAAAAACAACTCTTCACTGATAACTAGCTAAAATCATTGAAAACAATACATTTTTTGGGTTTATAGCAATATGATAAGTAAAAGTACTTGTATATATACAATAACGCTACAGTTTACAAGAAACTATGAAAAATGCTTGCAATATACCGTTATATCACAATAAATAACCTCTTACTCTTCTATTTAATAGCTTAATGTAATGTAAGCTACTTATAGGTGCAAATTATGTTAAAAAGAGGATTTTATACTTCAATTTGTAGGAAAACAGCTGTATATCACCGATAAATAGCTAAGATAATTGAAAACACTACATTTTATGGGTTTATAGCAATATGATAAGTAAAACTACTTGTATATATACAAAAACGCTACAGTTTACAAGAAACTAGGAAAAACGCTTGCAATATACCGTTATATCACAATAAATAACCTCTGACTCTTCTATTTATTAGCTTAATGTAATGTAAGCTACTTATAGGTGCAAATTATTCAAAAAAGAGGATTTTATACTTCAATTTGTAGGAAAACAGCTATATATCTCCGATAAATAGCTAATATCATTGAAAACACTACATTTTATGGGTTTATAGCAAAATGATAAGTAAAACTCCTTGTATATATACAATAACGCTACAGTTTACAAGAAACTATGAAAAACGCTTGAAATATACCGTTATATCACAATAAATACCCTCTTACTCTTCTATTTATTAGCTTAATGTAAAGTAAGCTACTTATAGGTCCAAATTATTCTAAAAAAAAGATTGTATACCTCAATTTGTAGCAATACAGCTATATATCACCAATAACTAGCTAAAACCATTGTAAAGAACACATTTTGTGGGTATAAAGCATTATCATAAGGTATATTCCTTCTATTAATGATATAACACTACAATTAAGAAGAAACTATGAAAAACACGTATAATATACAATTGTATCACAATATAGAGTCTCAAACTCCTATTATAAGCTTACAGTAGTTTAAAATAGCAATTTCTAACGAAAACAACTATAATTCCACATTTTGAATTTCTCTATCTAATCTCTATCTCTATTTCTTCTAAAAGGGCTGAATAATGTCAATTTTCGACATTTTTAGCCCTTCAAAAAATACATTAAAACACTTGAAAAAACGTTGTTTTTACGAATAAAATTGATACATAAATTACATGAAAAATACATATTTTAAGCTCATAATATTGTAGAATATAGTTGTGTAAAAGTGCTGAATAATGTCAAATTTCGACATTTTTTAGGCTTTCAAAAATACATTAAAAAAACTTGAAAAAACGTTGTTTTAAGATTAAAATTGATACATAAATTTTATGAAAAAATACATATTTTTAGCTATTAATTTTGTAAAAATATAGTTGCAGCAAATATAAAAAGCTATTTAGCTACAGATATCAAGAAATATACTTCAATTTGTAGAAAAAACAACTCTTTCACTGATAAACTAGCTAAAATCATTGAAAAACACTACATTTTTTGGGTTTATAGCAATATGATAAGTAAAAGTACTTGTATATATACAATAACGCTACAGTTTACAAGAAACTATGAAAAACGCTTGCAATATACGTTATATCCCCAATAAATAACCTCTTACTTTCTATTTAATAGCTTAATGTAATGTAAGCTATTATAGGTGCAAATTATGCTAAAAAAAGGATTTTATACTTCAATTTGTGGGAAACAGCTATATATCATGAAAATAGCTAAAATCATTTTAAAACACTAATTTTATGGGTTTTTAGCAATAAATAAATAAAAATACTTTCATATATCAATAACGCTACAGTTTAGAAGAAAAAATATATA
>JACEEZ010025755.1:117500-311082 GCA_016584305.1 Chionoecetes opilio | reverse complement strand
AGGGAATGAAAAAGGATGAAAAAAACAAAACCGGGGAGGGAAAGGGGGGGAAAAAGGGAAGAAAAGGGAGAAAGAGAGGAGAGTAAACAAGCAAATAAAAAAAAAAAAAAAAACAGTTTTAAAAAAAAAACCTTACAGATAAATAAATCAGGGTTTTTTAGTTAAATGGGTAGTTAGAGAGTGAGTAGCATCCCTTCCCTCTTCCCTACTTCCCTACCCTCTTAAATCTCGTCACCCCCTCCCCTTTCCCCCCTCCCCCCCTCTCTCCCCCCCCCCCCCCCTCTCCCCCTCCCTCGGCCCTTCCCCCTCCTTCGCCCTTCTACCCTTCCCCCCCCCCCCCTTTTCCCTCCCTCCCTCTCCCCCCCCCCCCCCCCTTCCCCTTTTCCCCCCCTTCCTCCCCCCCTCCCTCTCTTTTCCATTCCCCTCCCTCCCTCCCTCCCATCCCTTCCCTCCCATCAACTCAATATGTAACTTACCAAGTTTGATTGTTACTGCGAGATCAATACCCCCAATTTTAAGGTCCCCTGCTCCGTTTCTGTATGTTTGTCTGTCGTCTGTCTGTCTGTCTGTCGGGAGTATGTAGTATGTATGAGTTGTAGTTGATATGTATTATTTTGTAGTTTTATGAATGTAGTATATCCGTGTGTCGTATATGTTTTTATGCGTTGAGTAGGTTTTTAACGAGTGATTTAAAAAGCCTCTTGAAAAATTTTCCGCTGTGGTTTTTTAGGGTAAAGGGGGACAGACACGGGAGAGAACGCTTACACACACACAACACCACACTCCCCACACACACACAACCCCACAATAATAAATACTAGCCGCAAAAAACCGCCCCCCGGGGGGACTTTTTTTTGGTAGCTCCTGGGGGGGTATGGGGGGGGCCTTCGGGCCCCGCTGTTTGGGGGCGAAGCCACCCCAAAAACAGACTTCCAGGGTAGCCCCTTTTTAGCTTTCCTGAAATATGGATGTAGAAATGAGTATTAACGCCACCCATTACATCACCCCGAAACCCCTTCATCAACCCATTTCCCCTACCCCCACCCATTCACTTTCCCCAATACCCACCCCCCCCCCCCCCATTACTCACCCCTTTTCCATCACCACACACCCCTTCACTCACCCCTTACCCATCACCCCCCATCTTTTCCCCTCACCCTTTCACCCATCACCCCCACCCATTCACTCCCCCATCACCCACACCCATTACCCATCACCCCCCCCTTTCACTCCCCCCATTACCCATCACCCTACATCAAGGTTTCTCAATTCGCAACCACTTTTTTTTTTTTCACATTCCCGCTAATAGGCTGCAAAAAAAAAAAAAAAAAAAAAAAAAAAAAAAAAAAAAAAAAAGACGGATCATCTCATAAATGGGCTTAAAAACCTTCCCCTGCTCGACCCGGTTCCAAAACTTTTTGCCATATGAAGGGATTCCGCAACAGGGGGCGGCCACTGGAGCGGACACACACACACACAGGACACTTCGCTTATATTATTATTGATATATATATATATATATATATATATATATATATATATAAAAATATAGACACCTTAGAAGGACTACGTAAGAGGTGGACAACGGCAAGAAGTTAAAAATAAAATTAAAAAAATAGATAAATATAGTAACGGAAACAGCATGCCACTCAGGCCCTGTATAATTATAATGTATTGCAACTAAGTAAACACATACACACACCTTAATCCCATAGCACTATAGACCTCTTAGAGTGGACTATGAGAGATGACAGCAGCATAAAGTGTACCTCAGTTTTAAAAAAGTTAAAAAACCTTAACCCCTTGAGACCCAGAACGTAATTTCCATTGTAATTTGGGTACCATTATACGGGTTTTTTTTTAAAGTGAATATAAGCAATATTTTATCGATATGACCTGTTTAGAATCCTTATCGACTAATTAATTTGGTATATTTAGTTACTTTTCGTAGTTTTATGGCTAATAACAGACGATTTCATATAGTAAAGGAAAGATCTGTGCGTGAAGGGATTAATACAGGTACTGGCTAGACTAAACACACACATACACACACATACATAAGCAGGCAGCTCCCAGAACGCCTAAAATACTTCAGAGTCATCACTAGCTAAACGAGTGGTCGCGTGTGATGGGACAATGATGATGTAGTAATGATGACCCTTCTCTGTGTCCCGCCCTGTCCTTCCCCCCCTTTTCTAACACCCCCTCCCCCCTCCTAACACCCCACACCCCTTCTACCACCCCTCACACACTCGCACGCCCCGGCCAGGCTTCCCACACCCGCCCCTTCCCTAACCTCTGCTCCTGTTTTGATCTTTTTTTTCCGTTCTCACGCGACCACCGTGTTGCAGGAAGATTAAACAGACGTAGGTAGTAAGTGCTGCGGGGAGGGGTGTTACAGAGAGAGAGAGAGAGAGAGAGAGAGAGAGAGAGAGAGAGAGAGAGAGAGAGAGAGAGAGAGAGAGAGAGAGAGAGAGGGGGAGAAAGAAAAGAGAGAGAGAGATTTTTTATTATTTTTATTTATTAGAGAAATTTAAAAAACCCCACCAGTGCAACCTCCCCCCCATTCTTTCCCACTCCCCATCACCACCACTACCATCACCACCGTTATCATCACCACCACCACCATTTACTCCTTCACCCCCACCACTACTTACAATCTCAACCCCGTACCCACAACACCACCACCATCACCACCACCATCACCACAATCACCACCTCAAACTCCTTTTCTTTCCCCTTCTACATCATCACCATCACCACCACCATCACCATTCACTCTTTCACCCCCACCACTACCTCCAACTCCAACCCCGTACCCACAACACCACCATCACCACCATCACCGTGTCACTTCTTCACCCCCACCACTACCTCCAATCTCAACCCCGTACGCACAACACCACCATCACCACCATCACCGTGTCACTCCTTCACCCCCACCACTACCTCCAATCTCAACCCCGTACGCACAACACCACCACCACTATCATCACCATTACCAACACCACCATCCCCGTGTCACACCTGGCTGTCACAATTACCGAATCAATCGACAAATGATCGCGTAATTCACATGGAGGCATCGCGCGCCCTCGAGATCAGGTGTCCTCTAGTGTCCCGCCCACCTAGGTAACCACGCGACACAAAGCGATGTCACCTGGGCGGTAGGGGGGAGGGAGGGGGGGGGGGGCAGGGGGGCTCTCATCGTGGGAACTTGTCACCCATCCCCGCCTACATCTCTCTCTCTCTCTCTCTCCTCTCTCTCTCTCTCTCTCTCTCTCTCTCTCTCTTCTGTGTCACGCACACAAGTATATGCAGAGGTGTGTGTGTGTGGCAGGTGGTGTGGTGGTGGTGTGGTAGTGGTGGTGTAGTGGTGGTGGTGTGGTGGTGGTGGTACGTGCATGATGGTGGTGGTGATGTTGTGGTGGTGGTGATGGTGATGGTTGTGGTGAGGTGGTGGGGTGGTGGTGGTACGTGGTGGGGTGGTGGTGTGTGTGTGTGTGGTGTGGTGGTGGTGGGGTGGTGGTGGTGGTGGTGTAGTGGTGGTGGTACTCGTCTTCTTCTTCCTGTGACCTTTGACGCTTGAAATGATTACCTATAAGTATCGCTTCATCTACTACTGCTAATAATCATACCGTTACCAGCAGTGGCGTACCGACGGGGGGGGGGGGGGGAAGGGGGGGGCATGTTAACCCCTTCACGCCCAGATCTTTCCTTTGCTATAAAAAATTGTATGTTGTCAAGCCATTAAATTACGAAAAGTAACTGAATATACCACATTAGCTAGTGGGCAAGGATAGTAAACAGGTCATAGCTATAAAACATTGCTTATATTCACTAAAAATTGTCTAATGGTACCCAAATTACAATGGAAATTACGTTCTGGGTCTCAAGAGGTTAAGGTATTAAAGGTATCAGGTGTTCAAGGTATTTATGTGTTATGGAAGGATGATTTAGCGTGTTATATGTTTGCTAGTGTTAACCCCTTGAGACCCAGAACGTAATTTCCATTGTAATTTGGGTACTATTAGGTGATTTTTTTGTGAATATAAGCAATATTTTATAGATATGACCTGTTTAGTAGCCTCTCCACTAACTAATTGGGTATATTCAGTTACTTTTCGTAATTTTATGGCTAACAACAGACAATTTTATATAGCAAAGGAAAAATCTGGGCGTGAAGGGGTTATAAAGGTATCTATATGGGTTATGGAAGGATGATTTAGCGTGTTATATGTTTGCTAGTGTTAATATACGTGTTTATACAGGTAACATACACAGGTAAAGAGACACATACTGTATAGTGGAGGTTAACTTATTGATATATGCAAATAAAATTGATGTAGGTTATTTTAAGTGGATGTAGCACATAGGAAGAAATGGCAGGTCTCTCTCTCTCTCTCTCTCTCTCTCTCTCTCTCTCTCTCTCTCTCTCTCTCTCTCTCTCTCTCTCTCTCTCTCTCTCTCTCTCTCTCTTATATCTTTTCTTGCAACTTATATAACTTCTTGCAACTAATATAACTTTCTCGTAACTTATAACTTTTCCCGTAACTTATAACTTTTCTTGCAACTTATATAACTTTTCTCAGTAAGCAAATATGGGGGAAATTGGGAAAAATGGGGGGAAATGGGTGTATCTCCTAAACCATTAAGCAAATATGGGGGAAATGGGAAAAAAAAGGAGGGAAATGGGTGTATCTCCTAAACCATTAAGCAAATATGGGGGAAATTGGGAAAAATGGGGGGAAATGGGTGTATCTCCTAAACCATTAAGCAAATATGGGGGAAATGGGGAAAAAAGGGGGGAAATGGGTGTATCTCCTAAACCATTAAGCAAATATGGGGGAAATGGGGAAAAAAGGAGGGAAATGGGTGTATCTCCTAAACCATTAAGCAAATATGGGGGAAATGGGGAAAAAAGGAGGGAAATGGGTGTATCTCCTAAACCATTAAGCAAATATGGGGGAAATGGGGAAAAATGGGGGGAAATGGGTGTATCTCCTAAACCATTAAGCAAATATGGGGGAAATGGAGAAAAAAGGAGGGAAATGGGTGTATCTCCTAAACCATTAAGCAAATATGGGGGAAATTGGGAAAAATGGGGGGAAATGGGTGTATCTCCTAAACCATTAAGCAAATATGGGGAAATGGGGAAAAAAGGAGGGAAATGGGTGTATCTCCGAAACCATTAAGCAAATATGGGGGAAAATGGGGAAAAAAAGGGGGGAAATGGGTGTATCTCCTAAACCATTAAGCAAATATGGGGGAAATTGGGAAAAATGGGGGGAAATGGGTGTATCTCCTAAACCATTAAGCAAATATGGGGGAAATTGGGAAAAATGGGGGGAAATGGGTATCTCCTAAACCATTAAGCAAATATGGGGGAAATTGGGAAAAATGGGGGGAAATGGGTGTATCTCCTAAACCATTAAGCAAATATGGGGAAAATGGGGAAAAAAGGGGGGAAATGGGTGTATCTCCTAAACCATTAAGCAAATATGGGGGAAATGGGGAAAAAAGGGGGAAAATGGGTGTATCTCCTAAACCATTAAGCAAATATGGGGGAAATGGGGGAAAAAAGGAGGGAAATGGGTGTATCTCCTAAACCATTAAGCAAATATGGGGGAAATGGGGGAAAAAAAGGAAGGAAATGGGTGTATCTCCTAAACCATTAAGCAAATATGGGGGAAATGGGGAAAAAAGGAGGGAAATGGGTGTATCTCCTAAACCATTAAGCAAATATGGGGGAAATGGGGAAAAAAGGAGGGAAATGGGTGTATCTCCTAAACCATTAAGCAAATATGGGGGAAATGGGGAAAAAAGGAGAGAAATGGGTGTATCTCCTAAACCATTAAGCAAATATGGGGGAAATGGGGAAAAAAGGAGGGAAATGGGTGTATCTCCTAAACCATTAAGCAAATATGGGGGAAATGGGGAAAAAAGGAGGGAAATGGGTGTATCTCCTAAACCATTAAGCAAATATGGGGGAAATGGGGAAAAAAGGGGGGAAATGGGTGTATCTCCTAAACCAGAGGTCGGCAACCCAGAATTCGAGAAGAGTCAGTTTCTTCACACTTTGCAGGGCAGCAGTGCTGATGGAGCCGCAGTGATACATTATGAATGGAAATTACGAACAAGTACAAGTTAATAAGTACAAGAATTCATCGCAATATTTTCCTAGAGACTTAGGACCTAGGTCACATACACTATTGTACTGCCGCTATCTATGCCAGTATTTTATCTTATTTTTTACGATAATTTGGATATTTTTGAGTAGGTGGCAGGAGCCGCACAGATCTCTTGAAAGAGCCGCATGCGGCTCCGGAGCCGCAGGTTGCCGACCGCTGTCCTAAACCATTAAGCAACTAGGGGGGGGGGGGGGCACTCAGTAGAGCGCATACGAATATTTCATCAATTGGTTGCCATGGCAACAGTTGTGATTCGATTTCATAAAAAAAAAAGTAAGAAAAAGAAGTAAATATATATATATATATATATATATATATATATATATATATATATATATATATATATTACACACACACACTCAGTATGAGCGCATACCTCCGGCCGAATATGTCATCAATTGGTTGCCATGGCAACAGTTGTCACTAGATTTCATCCAAAATTAAATCAGTTCTTCCTTATACCAAATAGACTTGGTATACCGAGTTTGGTCCAAATCTATTCGTAACTTTTCGAGAAATCCTGTACACTAACATGTGGGGGGAAGACCCCCCATTAATGGGGAGTTTTCTAATAAGCTCACGCTCAAGCCTGTCTCTCAGGCTGTCACATCTTCTGCTCTGTGAGGCTGAATGATCTATCATTTACCGTAAATTCTCTGTACTTCTTTGGGACATATCAGAATTACCCTTCAATACAACAACTGAAACAGTTCTTAATAAAAAATGTAGTTTATCATTTTATTTGTCTGCACTTGGTGAAAATATTGGCAAAACAATTGAATACTTGAAAACTCAATCTTTAAAAATCGTCTTTTCATAAAAAAAACACAAGTTCAAGCAGAATGAGGCTTCAGGAAATATCTACTATGTATGTAAGCATTCACTGAGTACCTATTTTGGGTGTATATGTCTCTCTTACGACGAACATTTAACCAAGAAGTAATTTAAGTGCTTGGCACCTCAACGAACAGTCCTCTATCGAAGACAATACATGGTCTTGTTTACTATTTCCCCCGCCGCGAACTCTAAGCCCCTCCACCTCAATCTTTCCCTCTGAATCAATCAATCAACCCTTCCCTCTAAATACCCTATGTCCTCTGGTTTATCCTATTGTAACGAAGGAGGGAGGGGGCAACCCACCCCTCTCAAACTTCGTCACACTAACGGCTTGGGGCTATGGAGGAGACGGAAAGGACTGCAAGGAGACTTTTACTGCTGTGCACGGCCTTATTACCCCAACTACTACTACCCACAGTACATATAGTGACTGCACGTCTGTCACGTAACTACACGCGCCACTCCGCTCCGCCCCAACACAACACAAATCACAGTCAAAGCACGAAATAAGGAGACGAAAGTCTTCTTTATGTGGGAAACGGTATGTGGGAGCAGATGCCACGAATATTCCAGTAGAGGATAGAGAGTGTGATGAGATAAGCGGGTGATGATAGTTAGGATGACATGTAGCCTGTGGTATTGAGAAGTTAGGAGTATCAGTGATATGAGCTGTGAGGTAAGGAGCGGCGCTGTGGCGATAAGGCGCTGAGCTGTCCATCCCCGTGTCGTGTCAACAGGAAAGTGGGTGATAGCAGATCCTGCCGGCGGGATGGTTTCTGTGGAGATGCTGAACGCCACACTCTGTTTTGGTTAAATGTTCGTCGTAAGAGAGACATATACACCCAAAATAGGTACTCAGTGAAAGCTTACATACAAGTAGATATTTCCTGAAGCCTCATTCTGCTTGAACTTGTGTTTTTTTTATGAAAAGACGATTTTTAAAGATTGAGTTTTCAAATATTCAATTGTTTTGCCAATATTTTCACCAAGTGCAGACAAATAAAATGATAAACTACATTTTTTATTAAGAACTGTTTCAGTTGTTGTATTGAAGGGTAATTCTGATATGTCCCAAAGAAGTACAGAGAATTTACGGTAAATGATAGATCATTCAGTCTCACAGAGCAGAGGATGTGAGATGCGCGAGAGACATCTGGCGGTTTAGCTTCGAAAACTCCCCATTAGTCCAAGAAATAGGGATTTGGTCTCAAAATTATTGTAAATCATTAGGGACAAACGCTCAAATTATATAGTTTTCATTGGGGTAGGTATTATGTAACATGGCACTTATCTGGCACCTTTATTATAAGTGCCATGACGAAAAATACGATTGGCACCTTAGATTTAAAATTAAGTGTAGTAGTAGTAGTAGTAGTAGTAGTAGTACTGTACTGTAGTAGTGATTGTAAATTGTAATAGTAATAGTAGTAGTGATAGCAGTAGTGATAGTAGGAGCTAGTAGTAGTAGTACCGTAGTAGTGATATATTAGTAGGTAGTGATAGTAGTAGTAGTAGTAGTAGTAGTAGTAGTAGTAGTAGTAGTAGTAGTAGTAGTAGTATTCCCGCCTTATTTCCTTTATTTATACCATGGACACCCTACCCTGGGCCTGCACGTGGAGTTATATAGGCCTACGAGGTCCCACCAGGTCACACGAGGTCAATATATGGGCCGTTCTGTCCTTGCCTTCGACGAAAATGAAATGGAAACTATAAACAAACAATAATTGAGCGACATCTTGCACGGAGGACCCAGTTTTAGTTTTATTGAAAAATCACATTAATTGTTGGCTAAATCAGGAGGGAATTCAGACTGTTATATATATATATATATATATATATAAATATTATATATTATAATAATTTAATATAATAATATATATATATATATATATAGTGTGTGTGTGTGTGTGTGTGTGTGTGTGTGTGTGTGTTTGTTTACCTAGTTGTATTTCCCTTCCTATTTGTGCAAAATTTTGAAGGCACATGCATGCTTTGGAAAGTTTCGAAAAAAAACATTTTCATTAATATATCATGAACCATGGCAAAAGGGAGAAAACGGTATAGAACAAAAACGATGTATCTCGCAACAGCCGTCTCGGTGATATAAACGGATTTAAATTTCCTTAATAAATAATCCAATAAATAAATATTTTGTAAAACTAAAAAAACTTGGTATATTTAAAAAACGTGATATGCTAGGATAAAACGGATAGGTGCCTAGGTAGGGTAGATCTCGTTAAGCTGGACATGAGTTATTCATGTCATTTTTCGTTTCGGGTTAATAGTTTCATCATAAAATGGAGAAAACAAAATCAAGCCAAAAACTACATTTGGTGTTCTCATCAACCCTATTTCTGAACTGCTGTTGGCTGGCAGCGACTTGTCCCTTAGCCACAAGAAGGGAAGAGGAGGGTGTTAGCCACAAGCAGAGGAAGAAGAATACCAACAAGAGTCGCCTGCCAGCCAACAGCAGTTCAGAAACAGGTTTGATGAGAACCAAATGAAATGTAGTTTTTGGCTTGATTTGGTTTTCTCCCTTTTACGATGAAACTATTGACCCAAAACGAAAAGTGACATGAATAACTCTTGTCCATCTTAACGAGGTCTACCCTAGGCACCTATCCGTTTTATCCTAGCATGTCAGGTTATTTAGATATACCACTTTTTTTTTTTTTTTTTTTATACAAAATATTGATTTATTGGATTATTTATTGAGGAAATTTAAATCCGTTTATTCCACAGGGACGGCTGTCGCGAGATACATCTTTGTTTATCTATAATGTTTTCTCTTTTTTGCCATGGTTCATGAGATATTAATGAAAATGTGTTTTTTCGAGATTTTCCAAAGCATGATCACGAGTTTACACTTTGTTTTTAGGAAAATACAACTAGGTAAACACACACACACACACACACACACGATTACCACTTGATTACGCAGGGCGGTGTGTGTGTGTGTGTGTGTGTGTGCTAAATAAGACAATACGGTGGAATGACTGATAAGAAATTAGACGACACTTTAAATCACAGGTAAAAAAGGAGATTAATTTGATTGACACGCATACTTACCTGGCACAGGATAGATTAATATGTATGATTTCCATATAGACTATCTAACTCGATCTAAGCTAGTCCCTGCTATGGCGTCAAAAAGAAAAATGGTAATGTAAGTAGGAGGAAGAGGAGGAGGAAGAAGAGGAGTAGGAAGAATAGGAGGAGCAAGAACAGGAGGAGGAGGAGGAAGAAGAGGAGCAGGAAGAAGAAGAAGAAGAAGAGGAGGAGGAGGAGGAGGAAGAAGAAGAAGAGGAGCAGGAGGAGGAAGAGGAAGAGGAGGAGCAGGAAGAAGAAGAAGAAGAAGAGGAGGAGGAGGAGGAGGAGGAGGAAGAAGAAGAAGAGGAGGATTACAAAGGATTACAAAGGAAACACAAACAGCAACAGACCAATAGGTCCTTACAAGGCTGTTTGCTTTAACTACACTACACTAACTAGACAAGAGGAGGAGGAAGAGGAAGAAGAGGAAGAGGATGAAGAAGAGGAAGAGGAGGAGGAGGAGGAGGAGGAGGAAGAAGAGGAGGAGGAGGAGGAGGTGGAAGAAGAACAACAAGAGGAGGAAGAAGAGGAACCATTTCGTGTGTGTGTGTGTGTTTGTGTGAATAACATAAATCTTTCACATATGGCATTCTTCTATTTTTTACATAACACCAGTATTAATATAACGATAAAACAATTATATAAGCACTAAAACAGGCCATTTCTATTTGTTTATATGAGATACAAGTTAATGAAGGGAACCGAACAGCTTGATGTCTTCTGCTACATCAAAACAGAGACACACATAGCTCGCCGCTCTCAGTATAACACTATTCTCTCCCCTCTCATGACCTTCAGAGGGGAATGGACGTAGGCAAAGCAACCTTAACCATGAGGAGACATAGGAGTGAGGTGAGTATATATGAAAAAACGAGTCATTGGTAGTTAAAAGGCGTAGTAGTGATCGGTGTTTGGCTGGGAGGGAGGGAGGGAGGGTGGGGAGTCTGACGTTAGAGTTCCGCTTTTTTATCCATTTGCTTAACTTGGTGTTGGGTTTTAGTGTGTTAATATAGACTTAAGTATTATATAATCACGTTTTAGTACTGGAATATCCTTAAAGAGGCTAAGATGGAGGGGGGTGGAGGGGTGGGTGAGGAGATTGATTTGTTAGGTACAGCTTTTTTATCCTTGTTTTAACCCATGTTGAGATTTACTGGTTCGATAAAGACTCTGCTCTCTTACGTTCTTCTTCCTCCTCCCCTCCTCCTCTTCCTCCTGCTCCTCCTCTTCCTCCTTCTACTCCTCCTCCTCCTCCTCCTCTTCCTTCTCCTTCTCTTCCTCCTTCTCCACCTTCTCTTCCTCCGTCTCTTCCTCTTTGTTAGAGTAGGGGGTCTCACCAATAAAGGTTGCACCGCTCGGGAATCGAACCCGGGACCTTCCGCTTGCCGGGCGGCTGTGCTACCCGTTACACCACGGGAACCTTCTAGTGACAACCCACACACTCTTCCTTCTCCTTCTCCTCCTCCTCCTCCTGCTCCTCCTCTTCCTTCTCCTCCTTGTCTTCCTCTTCCTCCTCCTCTTCCTCCTGCTCCTCCTCTTCCTCCTGCGCCTCCTCCTCCTCCTCCTCCTCCTCCATCCTCCTTCATGAATTATACTGGCTTGATAAAGACTCGGTTCTCTTACGATCACGTCTCAATACTGACATTATTATATAGAGGACTAGTAACGTTGTGATGAGTATTAATTTTTAAAATACAATGCTGTTTATCTGTACCGTAGACAACACTAAAGTCGCCAGGACAATGTTTCTTTTCGATGTACAGGCGTTTGGTGGCGTTCATACTTACATTTCTACATCCATAATTTCAGGAAAGTTAAAAGGGGCTATCTGGAGAGTCTGTGTCATTTTGTGTCTTCATCTGTCATATTCATATGTCAAAAAAAACCTCCCCATTTCCTTAACTTCATATTGGATTTTTATGGCTTTAATTCATCCTTTGCTTCCTTGAAATCACTTCTCGGTATCGAAATGTCCTTATGGAAGCTGTTGATTGTGTATTGAGTTCATAGATATGCTGCTGCTTGCTCCTATGTGTGTCTGTGTATCTCATAACTCCTTTACCGTCAATAACACTATAGTCGCCACTGCACTAATGTCGCCAGGTGCCTTATATAATATATTACGAATTTTAGCAACACTACAGATTTGTATGTCATTAAAGAGGCATGCACAGTAGTTTATATTATGTGCCTGTCTTCAGTGGCACATATAAGTCTGTAGTGATGCTACAGATTACTACAGTGCTACATGCTACAGTGATACTACTACATTCGTAATATTCACCTGTAAAATACGCCTGGCGACTATAGTGTTATTGACGGTAGGGTAATGTGAGTCAGTCGTGCTCCCTCATAGGTGGTTGTGGTGTGGGAGAGAGATAAGACAAAGGCTATGAGAGAGAGATAAGACATAGACAAGGACATAAGACAAGGGCTATGGGAGAGAGATAAGACATAGCCAAGGACATAAGACAAAGGCTATGAGAGAGAGATAAGACATAGACAAGGACATAAGACAAGGGCTATGGGAGAGAGATAAGACATAGCCAAGGACATAAGACAAAGGCTATGAGAGAGAGATAAGACATAGACAAGGACATAAGACAAGGGCTATGAGAGAGAGATAAGACATAGCCAAGGACATAAGACAAAGGCTATGAGAGAGAGATAAGACATAGCCAAGGACATAAGACAAGGGCTATGAGAGAGAGATAAGACATAGCCAAGGACATAAGACAAAGGCTATGAGAGAGAGATAAGACATAGACTTGGACAAAAGACAAGGGCTATGAGAGAGAGATAAGACATAAGATAAGGGCTGTGAGAGAGAGATAAGACATAGACTGGACAAAAGACAAGGGCTATGAGAGAGAGATAAGACATAAGAAAGGGCTGTGAGAGAGAGATAAGACATAGATGCATAAGACAGGCTATGAGAGAGAGATAAGACATAGACAAGGGCTATGAGAGAGAGATAAGACATAGACAAGGGCTATGAGAGAGAGATAAGACATAAGATAAGGGCTGTGAGAGAGAGATAAGACATAGACTGGACATAAGACAAGGGCTATGAGAGAGAGATAAGACATAGACAAGGGCTATGAGAGAGAGATAGGACATAGACTAGGGCATAAAACAAGGGCTATGAGAGATAGATTAGACATAGACTTGGACATAAGACAAAGGCTATGAGAGAGAGATAAGACATAGGCTTGGACATAAGACAAGGTCTATGAGAGAGAGATAAGACATAGACTTGGACATATGACAAGGGCTATGGGAGAGAGATAAGACATAGACTTGGACATAAGACAAGGTCTATGAGAGAGAGATAAGACATAAACTTGGACATAAGACAAGGTCTATGAGAGAGAGATAAGACATAGACTTGGACATAAGACAAGGGCTATGAGAGAGAGAGATTAGACATACTCACACATCACCAGGCAGCAAGAGGCCCATATTAAACAGAAAGGAATAATACAGCAAGGAATAGAATCAGCTTTAAAGGGGGGCTAGATAAATTCATGAATGGGGATGAAAGGTGGATGTAGGTAGTGTTAAGTATCAGGAACTACCTCGTGTAAGTCTCGCGGCCTCTTGTAGCTTCCTTATTTACTTATATTCTTTTATGTTCTTATGTCTCATGGCCTCTTGTAGCTTCCTTATTTACTTATATTCTTTTATGTTCTTATGTCTCACAGCCTCTTGTAGCTTCCTTATTTACTTATATTCTTTATGTTCTTATGTCTCACGGCCTCTTGTAGCTTCCTTATTTTCTTATGTACTTATGTTCTTATGTCTTGCGGCCTCTTGTAGCTTCCTTATTTTCTTATGTTATGTTCTTATGTCTTGTAGCTTCTTTATGTTCTTATATCTCACGGCCTCTTGTAGCTTCCTTATTTTCTTATTTTCTTATGTACTTATGTCTTGCGGCCTCTTGTAGCTTCCTTATTTTCTTATGTTATGTTCTTATGTCTTGCAGCCTCTTGTAGCTTCTTTATGTTCTTATGTACTACTACTCAAGCCACTATTTTCAACCTTGTTCCCAGGCGTGAGGTGCAGGAAGAGTGAGGCAGAGTGTCCACCATGACTGCCGATGACAAGTCTGACGGCTCCGGCTCCTCCGAGGGCTCAGCGACCAGCCAGGGCACCATTGAAAAGATTTGTGCCAAGGAGAACAATGTGCGCGCCAGGGTGGGACTGTACATGAAGGATGGGGAGAAGCTGAGGGCCGACTTCCATGCCTTGTACAGAGCCTTGCCAGACCTCAGGTGAACCTCTTTATGTCTCTTAATGTATAAGTATAATATAGTATAATTATAAGTATTAAGTATAAGTGTATAAGTATTATTAAGTATAAGTATAATAGCTTAATATCTCTCTCTCTCTCTCTCTCTCTCTCTCTCTCTCTCTCTCTCTCTCTCTCTCTTCTCTCTCTCTCTCTCTCTCTCTCTCTCTCTCTCTCTCTCTCTCTCTCTCTCTCTCTCTCTCTCTCTCTCTCTCTCTCTCTCTCTCTCTCTCTCTCTCTCTCTCTCTCTCTCTCTCTCTCTCTTCTCTCTCTCTCTCTCTCTCTCTCTCTCTCTCTCTCTCTCTCTCTCTCTCTCTCTCTCTCTCTCTCTCTCTCTCTCTCTCTCTCTCTCTTTTCAATCTTTGCATCATCAAATCTTAAAGCATCTTGCAGTACAGTGTTTAGGTAGATATATATTGGATTGGATTTTTACTTTGAAAGCCTTATGCATGTGTTAAAAGCATTGTCATTCTACTATCTATCTATCTATCTATCTATTTATCTATCTTTCTATCTACCTATCTATTGTCTATCTGAATTCTATTATTGTCTCGGTAACTTAAAACTTGCTAATGCGTTTCTTATCTCTCAATAGGAAGAAGAAGGACCGCAGAAAACTCAGACGGAAAACAAAGTCTAACAAACATCACAAGGACAAAAAGAAGAAGGTAGGTCATCCTGAGGGTCTTGTGTTAACCCCTTGAGATCCTGAGTATAATTTCCATTGTAATTTAACTACCATTAGACTATTTCTAGTGAATATAAGCAATATTTTATACATTATGATCTGTTTAGTATCCTTGCCCACTAACTAATTTGGTATATTCAGTTACTTGTCGTAATTTTATGGCTCGACAACAGACATTTTTTTATAGTAAAGGAAAGATCTGGGTGTGAAGGGGTTAAATTGTTCTCCCAACCAAGGGGCATATTAGCTATGTAATTTAGCTACCATTAGATGTTTTTTAGTGAATATAAGCAATATTTTATACATTATGACCTGTTTAGTATCCTTGTCCACTAACTATTTTGGTATATTCAGTTACTAGTCATAATTTTATGGCTCGACAACAGACAATTTTTTATAGCAAAAGAAAGATCTGGGTGTGAAGGGGTTAAATTGTTCTCCCCACCAAGGGGCTCGACGTGTGAAAGTTGTCATTTAACCCCTTCACGCCCAGATCTTTCCTTTACTATAAAAGATTGTCTGTTGTCGAGCCATTAAATTAGTAAAAGTAGTACTGAATAATAAAAGTTACTGTAATATAACCCCCTTCACGCCCACACTCTACTTATGTTTCATCATCTTTTTATATAATTTTTACTTCCTTTTTTATATTTTCCCGCCGCCGCCTTCCTCCTCCTGACACACTCTTCTTTGCACTAATATAACCTAACGCACTTGAATATGTTTCTCCTTTAACCCCTTCATGCCCAGATCTTTCCTTGGCTATAAAAAATTGTATATTGTGGAGCCATAAAATTACGAAAAGTACCTGAATATACCAAATTAGTTAGTGGATATGATACTAAACAGGTCATATCTATAAAATATTGCTTATATTCACTAAAAATTGTCTAATGGTAGCCTAATTACAATGGAAATTATGCTCTAGGTCTCAAGGGGTTAATTCCACAAAGCATCATAATTTGTAAGTGTGAGTGTATGTAGGGCAGTAAACAATGTCTCTGACTGGAAAGGAAAGCTGGAAAAGCGTAGATTTAAAAAAGAAATAGGGAAAAACTGGTTCACAAATAGGGTGGTAAATGATTGGAATGGAGTCAGTAGACAGGGAGTTAGTGCGGAGTCATTAGAGAACTTTAAAAGGGGGCTAGATAAATTCATGGATGGGGATGAAAAGTGGATGTAGGTAGTGTTAAGTAACAGGAACTACCACGTGTAGGTCTCACAGCCTCTTGTAGCTTCCTTATTTTCTTATGTTCTTATGATTGCTTGAATTGAAGGTTTTGAATCAGCAGGTGTCATTGCCCTTTGACCAGTACTAAATATACCTGTGGAAGGAGGTAACAAAAGAAGAGATCCAGGCAGATAATATTGCATTGTCGTGTGTCTGTCTTAACCCCTTGAGGCCCAGAACGTAATTTCCATTGTAATTTGGGTACCATTAGACAATTTTTAGTGAATATAAGCAATGTTTTATAGATATGACCTGTCTAGTATCCTTGTCAGCTAACTAATTTGGTATATTAAGTTACTTTTTGTGATTTTATGGCTCGACAACATACAATTTTTATAGCCAAGGAAAGATCTGGGCGTGAAGGGGTTAAGGCAGGCGTTTGAGTGTTTATTTTTTGTTTGTTTTTTATTATATTATATTTTTTTCCATACAAAAGATCTGCCAAACATGTCGGGTGGCACTTCACATACTCAAACTATATGAATGTGAATATGTATTTAGGTGAAGTCAATACTACTAATACTATACTACTACTACTACTACTACTACTAACTATACTATAATAATAATAATAATGATTTTATTATCGCCCGGAGGCATACAGACAAAAAAAGCAACAACAACAAGACAAGGAGTTAACTTAAGTATGTACTGTACTACTAGAGCAAAACAAAAAAATACATAATATAGGCACATTAGGGGACATAAGTAGCCTGTCATGCTCTGAGGCAGCTCTTAACCCCTTCACGCCCAGATCTTTCCTTTGCTATTATAAATTGTATGTTGTCGAGCCATAAAATTACGAAAAGTAACTGAATATACCAAATTAGTTAGTCGACAAGGATACTAAACAGGTTATATCTATAAAATATTGCTTATATTCACTAAAAATTGTCTAATGGTACCCAAATTACAATAGAAATAACATTCTGGGCCTCAAGGGGTTAACAATGCTTTGACTCGTGTCTTTGTGCTAGGGGAGTTTTATCTGATGGAGGATATTTGTGTAGGTGTTTGTGACTCCTCCCAGTGGTTGGTGGACCAGTGTGTTGGTGTGACAGGCAGGACACAGTACAGCCACTGAACATAAGAAAATTAGGAAGATAAATTACGAGAGAAATGAGGAAGAAATAGAAAATAAGGAAGCTACAAGAGGCCGCAAGACATAAGAACATAAAGAACATTAGAAAATAAAAAAGCTAAAAGAGGCCGTGAGACATAAAAACATAAGAAAATAAGGAAGCTACAAGAGGCAGTGAGACCTACACGAGGTAGTGTCTGGTGGCTTCAAGAAGTAGTTTTCAGCATGGCATCAAAAAACAGAAATGAAGACCTTGATAACTGTATCCGTAATGTAAACAACGAGACATTCCGACACTTGGTTCAAGGTGGCAACTTGAACACCCTCCAGGAGACAAAACAGGAGAGAAAAACCGCAAGTGGGTCAGGGAAAGGTCGCAAGCACTCTGTGGACAGCTGGCTGGTGATGCAGGGAATGGGGAAGCCAGGTGGTAGGAGGGCCTCATGTATCCCTAGTATATTGCTCCCCAGGGTCCCAGGTGGTGCAAATAGTCCTGCTAAGAGTGGCTGTGGGTGGGGTAAGAGAAGGCACTCCCACGCTGGCCTGCCCTCAACCCCTAGTGTGGTGGCCCGAGGCATGGCAGGAACAGTCCCGTCTAAACACAGAAGGAGGTCTATGATCAGCCTGGAAGCTAATGATTTGAGAACAGCACATCAGGGCGTGGGACTGGAGCATCTGAGGACCCTGTATGCCTCCCATGCGGGCCTTCAGGCAGTGGAGGAAGGCAGTGACCCTGGACAAGGTATAGTGTCAGTGCCGCTGGAAGGAAAGCTTGAAGAAGAGAAGCTTTGTCCTGAAACTGGTGCTGAGACGTTGAGTGAAGAGGTGGATGAGGCGAGAACCATCCCACCCGGGCAAGATAGTTCAGGCCAGTCAACAGATGGGGTCAAACACAGGTCAGGGTTACCGAGGTCTGCTTCATTTGTGGCTCTCGAACAACATGCAGAGACACAGGGCAAAATGTCCCGGTCAGCCTCTTTCTGCCTGCCGTCTACAGGGAGGCAGAGGAAAACAGCTGTGAGTTATGATACTGAAAACTATCCCATGTTTGAGCACGAGGCATTAGCAGAGAAACACCTTGGTGACACCCAGGAGCAGAGACACAACCAACCCTCACACCTTAACCTTGAGGAAGAAAACAGCAGTAACACCAGCAGCAGCAGCAGCAGCAGTGGTGGACCCTTGTTGTATGATGAGGAACTTCTTGAAGATCCCCTGAGCCCTTACTTAACACTCACCTCTTTCCATGTTGCACTGTTGCGACCGGCAGCCCCTCAACACTCCCTCGGTGCAATAATGGTATGCCTCCTGCACACTGAGATAACTTTGAGGTGAAGCACAGTAGACAGGGAGTTAGTGGGGAGTCATTAGGGAGCTTTAAAAGGAGGCTAGATTATTTCATGGATGGGGATGAAAGGTGGATAGGGATGACCAAATTGACCATCTGCAGAAATTTATCTTAACTGATCCTTTTTATTGTGGCGTTGTAGTTGTAGACAGTATTTTATTCTTTTATTGCTAAAGTTAACCTTGGTGAAGTGATTAGTATTGCTATCTGTCAGTCAGGGTAATATCCCAATGTGACCTTTGTATCCTGGCAAAGGTGGCCTGTGTAAGTGTTGTATTCTTGCATGAAAGTAAAACTCCAAGTTGACGTGCAGGGATTTTATGTAGTGCAGTGAGACAGCACAGCAGAGTACACGCAGATAAAACAACACTACGTAATATTAGTGTGGGAATCAACGTCTCACTAGAATACCCGTGGCGAGTAGACCCAAGTATGTACAGTAAGTGTATAGCCCGAGTGCGACCAGATAACTGACTCTGCTCGCCCTGTAACCCTATATTTATACATAGTGAATGAACTACCCGAAGTCTCGAACGTAGCCCGGCTGGAACACTGAATGAAAGAAACTGATGCCGAAACAAGTCCTAGTTAAATGTAACTACCTATCATAGTTAGTAATTAGAATACCATAACAGTAAGTATCAGAACAGCACAAGCCATGATTTGCAAAGAATTATTTATGATATTTTTCCTTTGTGTTCCTCAGGGTGAGGTTGGAGGCGGGACCAATGCGTGCAACACCCTCATGCCGGTGCTGGAGCTGCCGGGGAACCCTTCGTGCTTCTCCGTGTACGCCCACGTGCGGGGCCTGGTGCTGGAGAACGCCGCCCGCCAGGCCCAGGGGGTGTACCTGGCCACCACGCAGCCCCTGCCCTCAGACTCTGACACCGACGACGACCAGGAGCGCGGCAGAGAAGCATCCATCTCCATTCCAAAGGTGGGTGTTTGTTTGTGTGTGTGCGTGTGTCAAGTTTTTAATTGTTGAAGCTAAGGTCATGTTGTCTTGTCTCGGGTCTTTTTTGTTTTTGTATCACTGGAGCAGCTTCAATGGACATCGGTTAACATAAATTTAGTACATAATATACCAGATAAGACTCAGCACTCGGCCTAGTACTCCATGTTCTCTTTGAATAATTCCCATAAATACTCTCATAAAATTAATAGTTCTCATAAATACTCTAATGTCCTTGGTCAGATGGTGGGTCTGGGTCTGGTGAGTGTGTATGAGCTCATCCGAGGCTCAGTGTCGGCCTACCCCGCCCTCTGCATCCGAGCCCTGGAGGCCCTGCTGGACATCCTTCAGGGCCAGCAGCCGGATGCCCTGCGCAGTGAGCCTCAGGAGGTCATTGGTGAGTAGCGAGGCTTTTTAATAATAATACAGTAAAACCTCTCATATTCGGACTAATTGGGCCAAGGAGTGGTCCGAGTAATGCAAGGATCCGAATCATGGGGTGATTATATATGGGAGGATATGAAAAAAAAAAAAAAAAATGATAATAATAATAATGATATCTAGGTGTGTATATATAGTATAGCTAGGAAATTTCGACCCTTTAAAAAAAAAAAAAAAAAAAAAAAAAAAAAAAAAAGGAGGAGGTCCGAATAATGTCAAAGTCCGAATAATAAGGGTCCGAATATGGGAGGTTTTACTGTAATGATAAAGATAATTTGATTCTCACCCGAAGACATACAAGGAAAACAACAATAATGATAATAAACAGACATGAGGGAATGAACTTAAGTACTAAAGCAAATAAAAGATAATATTTACATGTGGGTAATAGAAACACTGCTGTACTTAAGAAAGATATAAGAAAGAAAGGTATAAGGAAGCCTTGATTAAATAAGCCTTGATTAAAACAAAATACCCTTTTTTTTTTTTTTTTATGTTGGGGCTATAGCGCCTGTAGGCTATTTTTATGAGGAGGGAGAGGTCACTGAATCCATTACCTCCATCTATTCACTACATTTCTAACACAGTGTACATACAGTAAACCCTCTCTAAATCGAACCCATATAATTCAAACTTCAGATAATTACCTCCGCCAACGAAGTTGGAAGGGTTATGTTTTCACCCCGATCTGTCTGTCTGTCTGTCTGTCTGTCTGTTTGTTAGTGTACAGGATTTCTCGAAAAGTTACGAATAGATTTGGACCAAACTCGGTATACCAAGTCTATTTGGTATAAGGAAGAACTGATTTAATTTTGGATGAAATCTATTGACAACTGTTGCCATGGCAACCAATTGATGAAATATTCGGCCGGAGGTATGCGCTCATACTGAGTGCATATCTTTATATATATATATATATATATATATATATATATATATATATATATATATATATATATATATATATATATATATATATATATATATATATATATATACGTATATTTGATGAAATATTCGGGCGGAGGTATGCGCTCTACTGAGTGCCCCCCCCCCCTAGTTCGACCTGTTTCAGGCCAGTTCAAATTTTTCAATAACTTTCCATAATTCAAGCAAGTGTGAATTATCCTTAGCCTTACTAGTGGGAGTCCGACCTCTCCCCTCTCCGCAGCTGCGGCTGCCGAGCGTGATCTGATATATGAAAATTATCGTGTAAATACGATAGGCGGAGGAAGAAGACGGGAGGAGGAAGAAGGGGGGGAGAGGAAGGAGGAGAGAGGGGAAGGAGAAGGATGGAGGTGGGACAAGAAAGGGAGGAGAGGAAATGGGAGGAGGAAGAACTATTTTTTTAGGTATCCTTCGCTTTGTATACAATCCTTCAGAGTCCTTCACGGGCCTCTTCGCTCCTTCACGCATCCTACAGGAGTCATGGGAGGGCATTGGAAGTCCCACAGGATTACTATAGTATTCCTAGGTTTTTATAAGTACTTTGACAATCGCATGGGCGGCTCAAATAGGGATTAATAATACTAATACTGAAAATACTATTACTGATCATTGTATTGAAGTAATGATTAATCTAGCAATGCCTATCATATTTTTATGTCTTGTAGTAAAATTTGTCTAATTTGTGGTTTTTAAGGAATATCTGGAAGTATCATGTCATTGTGAATTGGCTTAAATAGGGACTTCTAATCATTGTAACTAAAAACTGACTCCAGATTCGTGTTCAGCATGCCTGAAAACTGCTAGGAACAAATTTTAAAGCAAATTTATTTTTCAAAAAATATTGCAAATTTTGCAAGGTCAATATATTGCATGTCATGATTTTTTTGGAAAATCTAGTTTTTTTCAATAACTAGAAAACTATGGCAGATCATTCCAACATGAATAGAGAAGTAAATATGAAGTAGATTAAGGGCTATCATTTGGCATAAAGCAAAAAACATTGATTGGTAAATAACCGAGAAAATAGCATATTCGTACATTTATACAAAATATCAATTTACTCGACAACCATGAGGTGTTTTGACAAGCCGATTACTGCATCATGTAGAACACCTCCACATGAACCTTTGTTACTTCGATAAGTTTTCTTACGAATCATAGTTTTGCGGCAAAATTACAAAAACCAGATTTTCGTCAATTTTGGAATATTTTTGAGCAGCCAGAAATCCGAAAGGTTTTTTTCCGCTAGATAAGTGGAAATGCCGGGGATACAATTGTAGATCCATCCATTTACAATAACTGTTGATGGTTAAGCGTGGCTGTATGAGAAGCAAGTTGTGAGCTGAACGTGTTAATAGTAATCTGACCTTATCTTGCCTCCGTCACAGACACTTTATTCAACCTGCTGCTGAGACTGGCCACGGCAAGCAATGGGGACGTGCTCACCTGCCCCTCCTCCCCGCTGGTGGGGGTGGCCTGCTCCTGCCTCCTCTCCCTGGTGGTGGCGCGGGGGGAGACGGGCAAGTTCCTACGGGCCACGGCAGACATCCTCATGACCTCCCGCCAGCTGGCCAGTCAGAGCATACAGGTGAGGCCTCGTCTTGGATGTTATTCCAGTTTGACACCGAATTCTTTTTTGGTGGACGTAACTATTTTTTTTGAGTGAGTTGTGTTTTGAATTAATCTGCTAACTACTTTTTTTTTTTTAACGATTTGTTTTTCAATAATTTTTGTTGCAAATCACACACACACACACACAAAAAGATTTGTGGTTAACGGTTAAACAGGTGGTGAGTGTGGTGGTGTGTTGAGTGTCGCTGGTGTTGCAAGTGATGAGTGTGTGGGTGGTGTGGTGGTGAGTGTTGCTGGTGTTGCAGGTGTTGAGTGTGATTTGTGGGTGGTGAGTGTGGTGTTGAGTGTGGCTGGTGTTGCAGGTGCCGGTGATCCTGACGTACCTCCAGCGCAGCGTCCATGCAGTGCTGCTCGGCAAGACATCGCGCCCGGACTGGCTGTCGTGCGGCGTGCCCAAGGCGGCTCTCATTGACAGGTTCACCGTCAAGATCATGACAGGTATGACATGACACTTCAGGTCTTTCATTTTTTATTTATTTTAATTTTTTTTTTTTTTTTTTTTTTTTTTTCTGTATCAAAATTGGAACCGAAAATAGAAAGAAGAGCAAAATTCTTGAAAAAAAGCCATATACCATCAGAATCTGGTGTATAAAAAAAAAAAATATGAAGGAAAAAAAGAATATCAGGAAAAAAAGTTTAGTATGTATCACTGTATCAAAATTGGAACCGAAAATCGAAAGAAAAGCAGTTTTTTTTTGTTTTTTTGTTTTTTAGATAATTTTTTTAACCCCTTGTCCAGTCCTTTGTGATGTAAACTCCCCCCAAAAAAAAAATGTCTGTACCTCTCCTTCTTACTCTGTTGCTACCTCACTCTACATCACACTATTATCTATGGCTTATATATTTTAGTGTTTTCTAATAGTACGTTATAATTTGTGTGGTGTTATTTTCCTTTAACCCCTTGAGGCCCAGAACGTAATTTCCATTGTAAGTTGGGTACCCTTAGATGATTTTTAGTGACTATAAGCAAGATTTTATAGATATGACCTGTTTAGTATCCTTGCCAACTAACTAATTTGGTATATTGAGTTACTTGTTGTAAATTTATGGCTCCACAACAGACAATTATTTATAGCAAAGGAAAGATCTGGGCGTGAAGGGGTTAATTAAAGGCTGCTTTCTCTTTCTCTTTATCTCTCCTCCCAACAGACGGCGAGGAATCCAAGGAGGAAAGCACCATGACCTGTGACGGCCACTACCTCTTTGTACACAACGCCCACGGCCTCTTTAAGATCGGCTCGGGCTTCGGCGGCACCATGAAGGGCCACGTCTACATCCACAGGCCGGACTTCTACCCCAAACAGAGAGGCTGGCTCGGCTTTGCTCATGTAAGATGTGTATTGACATAGTTGTAGTAGTAGTAGCAATTGTAGTAGTAGTAGTAGTAGTAGTAGTAGTAGTAGTAGTAGCATCATAAGGGTTACAGGGAGTTTCGTACACAAGTTGTTTCGTATCCAGGTTTTGTTAGTTGTTTCGTACACTGATATTGAGCTTTTTCGTACATACCTGGTACATACATAGTTATATTTACATAGTTGTAGCATGCAGGGGGTGAGGTATACTCGTGTGGTCCTGTTCCCGTAACTATATTTATTTAGTTTTTGTGTAGGTAACTACACGCCTCCCTCATTTAACGCATGAGTTACGTTCTTGGGAAATCGTGCGTTAAGTGAAAATGCGTTAAACGAATTCCATTTTCCCATTGACTCCCATTATATAAGTCGAGATACGTTCTTACGAAAAAAAATCACAACCTAACCCTCTCATAAAATGCAGTCATACATTAATTTGTGAGCATAGACATATGAAATATAATTAATATTAAAGTTAAATGATATATAGAAGTTGTACTCACTATATAGAAGAATACTTGAGGCTTGAGGTGACAAAGATGGTGGCTGGGGGGTGTCGGCAGAGTTACTGGGGTGAGGTGGGGGCATCATCGTCGGAAGACGTAGAAGTAGAGCTGGCTGGTGATGTTGCAGCAGGTTTAGTGAAGAATGATGTTATAGTTGTCTGTTGTGCTTGGTGGACTTTTTCTTGATGAAGCATCTTGTAGGCAGTGAGAGCACTTCTGACTGTGTTTTCAAATTTGAGACTGCGTTCACGGTTGGGATCGTTATTCACAATGTCATGAATGCCACTTTCAAATTTGAGATAACATCAGCTAAGATCTTCCTAGTTAAGTGAAGCTGCGGCTCTGGGTCATCTTCCTCTGCAGTTTCCTCCTCTAGTGCTCTGACTTGTTCGATGGCCATTAAGTCTTCGTTGCTGAGTTCCTCATCATGAGATGCCAACAGCTCAACAATATCTTCTTCTCCCACTTCGTCCATACCAGCTGTATGTGCAAGGTTAACAATTTCTCGCACGACAGGAGTTGGTTCAGGAAAACCTTAAAGTTGTGGACAACATTCTGGCCACAATTTCTTCCAAACAGCATTCATATTGGATGGTGTGACCTCATCCCAGGATTCAGCAATGTTGTCAATAGCATTCTTGATGTTGAATTCCTTCCAAAATGACGAATGGAGAGATTTCGTCAGCGTCCACAGCATTAATCATTTTTCTGAAGGTACGACGGAGATAATAAGCTTTAAAGGTGGCAATTGCCCCTTGGTCCATTGGTTGGATTAGTGATGTGGTGTTTTTTGGTAAAAATTCCACTCGAATGTGTTCAGACAAGTCAGAAAGGTTGTTAGGGTGGGTGGGGGCGTTGTCAAGGAGCAGCAGTGCATTGTGAGCAATATTCTTCCTCCTACAGTAGCGCTCCACAGCAGGGCAAAATAATTGGTGAACCAATCCTGGAATATGTATTGGTTGGTCCACGCTTTTTTGCTAGAGCGGTAAATGACTGGCAGACATTCCTTAGCATGACCCTTTAAGGCCCGAGGGTTTTTTGAATAGCCAATGAGGAGCGTCTTTAGCTTGAAATCACCCTCTGCATTGCCACCAACCAGCAGTGACACTCTATCCTTGGAGGCTTTATGACCTGGTGCTTTCTTCTCCTCCCTGGATATCACTGTCCTCTTTGGCATTCTCTTCCAGTAGAGTCCAGTTTCATCAAAGTTGAACACTTGGTCTGCTGTGTACCCCCCCCTCCTCGATAATTTCTTGAGCACTGGCAGATAAGCCTGAGCAGCTTCTTTGTCAGCCGACGCTGCCTCCCCAGACTGTGTAACGAGTGCAGATGATTCCTGTTCTTGAACCTTTCCAACCAGCCCTTGCTTGCAATGAATGGTGGAGGAGCAGCAGCTCCACTAGGTCCAGCACTTGCCTCATCCTTAGCCAATAATCATCATAAAGTGAGCGAGCTTTTCCTGCATCAAGATGTTCGTCATTGGCGAGTCATCCCGGCTGCACATGTCGTCCACCCATAATGCCAACAGTCTTTCCATCTCTTCCATGATAGGTGGACGATGCCTTGTAGCTAACTTCGCTGTCAACGGAGTAGCATCTTCGCACTTGATTTAATTTTGTCCTTGTCCTTCTTAATTGTCACCACAGTCGACGGAGCAAGGTTGAACAAATTCGCGATGTCTTTCAATCGCATCCCTTCATCACTTTTCTTCAACACTTCTAATTTAGTTTCTAAATTTATAGATTTCTACACTTTTTAGGCTTAGGAGCACTAGCACTACCACTAGCAACACGCTTAGTAGACATTATGCAGTCGTTTCACTCGATAATGGACGATATAACAGAAGCACTGGAAATCCACTGTTTATCTGTACCGCGCAAAACGTAAACAAACCATACGGGGGGGAAGCTGAGCTGTGCTGCTTGTTCGTTGGTTCTTTTACAGGGGTAGTATATTCAAAAATATATTTTATTTGTGGGTGGTTTACATTTTCTTCTTTTTATCATTTTTTGCATATTTTATTGTCGTAAATTTGTGCGTAACTTCGAATTTTTTATGTTAATCGATTTTTGGTATACAAAAGTTTTGTGCGTAACTCTGAAATTGCGTTAATCGAACCTGCGTTATACGAGGGATGAGTGTAGTGTGTTTGTATATGTGTGTGTGTGTAGTTTGTATATATGTGTGTAGGTGGCAGGTCATTCCATCATCCCATTTTTTGTTTACCATACTCACTGATGCGTTGACGTGTTCACAGGGGGACGTGTTCTACCGTCCCGAGGGTAGCAGCGGCGAGTTGGTGGTGATAGACCGCGAGGTGTTGAAGGTGGCCGAGGTGTACCAGTGCTCGGCGCCCGGCTGGTCCCGCGGCCTCCCCTTCAGCGACGGCATCAACATTGGCCACATCTCCCCGGACAGAGAGGTGAGGCAAAGCTCCCATCTGGTGCTTAGGGTATTATTCCAGATGAACACCGAATTCACTTTGGTGGACGAACGAAATAATTTTTTTCTGGTGAGTTTTGATGTGTTTTGAATTTATCTGCTAACCATTTCCATCTGCCTTTTTTTTATTACTTCTCACTCCAAGGATATTTTAAAAGATTGATGCATGGAGCCAGTTGTAATTTTTGTTCTTTGCCTTCAGGACGGGTTTGTTGTGAGGACGTACAACCCGCTGGTGAAGCCCATGCCGCTGGTCAATGAGCTGAACCTGAGTCTGGCCATCAGGTGTATCCAGGTAATTCATTCCCCCGTTGTTTATTTTTCTAAAGTCTTAATGGCATGTGAAAATATCATGTGGACCAGATATTTTTACAAAGCAGTTCTGATGCAATGTTGATCTGTATTTACTTAGTTGTATTTACCTAGTTGTGTTTTATAGGGCCTGAGCTACACTCTTGTGGTCCCGTCTCCGTATCTACATTTATCCAGTCTTTCTTTCAATTGGTGCACATTATGTGCCGATATCACCTCATTTAGTCCATTCCAAACTTCTACATTTCTATGAGGGAAGCTGTAGGTACTTCTTTATGTTGTTCAGACATCTCCCTTTTCCTAGTTGTTTTGTATGTCCTCTTGTGTATCGACCTTCTCTTTGTTTCCGAATCAGTAGTCAGTGTGTGTGTGTGTGTGTGTGTGTGTGTGTGGTGTGTGTGTGTGAGAGAGAGAGACAAGGCTGATGAGTGGACAAGTTTATGTACTTTCCTCTTCATATTCTTTCTTGTATTTACTTTCTTTCTATTTACTTTCTGTTATTCCTGCAGACTCTGGGCGGGTCCGAGCCACCGACCTCTCTGTCCACGGGGCTCGACGAGGACATTCTGACAGTGGCGTCGGGCAAAGACTTCACCCTGGTCAGGACAGTGGGAGGAAGGGTGAGTGCCTCCACACAATACTCTGATTTCTGCTGAGGAAGTTTTAAAAAGCAGTCATTAACCTCTTCACACCCAGATCTTTCCTTTGCTATAAAAAATTGTTTGTTGTTAGCCATATAATTACAAAAACTAACTAAATATACCAAATTAACTAGTCGACAAGGATACAAAACAGGTCATATCTATAAAATAATGCTTATATTCACTAAAAATTGTCTAATGGTACCCAAATTACAATGGAAATTACGTTCTGGGTCTCAAGGGGTTAAGATAGATTAGATTAGACTGGTTCATATTACAAGATGCAACACACACACACACACAAACCTAACCATTAATCTTCTCCCCAAGCTTTACTACAATGGGAAAGCTTCTTCAGTGGGCATGAAGCAGAATAGCGCCAGTGCAGCAGCAGCAGGTGGCAGCAGCAGCAGAGAAGGAGCAGGAGGAGCAGCAGGAGGCGGAGATACAAACAATGCTGCAGGTCCTAGTGGAAGCAGAGCAGGAACCAGCGCTGGGGCCGGGGCTAGTGGAAGCAAGGGAGGTGGAGCAGGTGGAGCAGGCAGCAGCGGGGCAGGGGGGCGGTGGCCGGAGCTGACGGTCACCAAGTCGCCGCGCATCAGCCAGCTGTCGGTGGGGCACGAGGGGCAACATGGGGTGCTGGTGTCGGACGAGGGCGCCGCCTTCTTTGTGGGCACGGCGCGGCGCGGAGAGGACGGAGACGCCAGTGAGTTAATGTGTACTTGTGTTTTTTTTTCTTCATTTAATTCTTATGGCATTGATTGTGCTTTTAATATATCTTAGGACCGGTTCCCACTAGCCGGCTTCTATGGCCGCCGTTGCAATTCACCGCCCAACAATGACGTCACCATCATCACCGCTTGAGTGGTTGTAGTGGTAACCGGGCACAGTTTGCACTTCCGCTCGAGCAGACACCGCCGAGCGGGAGAGATGACTTGATTTTAACTTTGTACGGCAGCGGTACGGCGGTGCGGTCGACTTTTTTGTGACGTCACTGTTGGGCGGTGAACGGCAACGGCGGCCGTACAAGCGGGCTAGTGGGAACCGGCCTTTAGACTTTACTAAATGCTCCTTTCATGTTATTTCATTGAGTCAAGTACTCCTTTCATGTTATTTCCTCCTTCATCATCACACTCTCTTCTTCCCCGCAGGCAAAGGACGTCGGCAGCCCAAGCCCGTCAAGCCCAAGAAGATGATTAAGATGGAAGGGCAGTTTGTGACGAGCAGTGCGTGCAACAACGGCACCTCGGCCCTCGTGACGCGCGACGGCGAGCTCTACATGTTCGGCAAAGACACCAACCACTGCGACACCACCACGGGTAGGCATGACAGTAAGGGGGTCAGGGAGGGCGGGGTAGCTGTCATGACAGTTAGGGGGGAGGGTGGGAGGGGTAGGAGTCATGGTAGTGGTGATGGTAATAGAGTAGCAATATCAAGGGTACCTAAATGTGGTTTGAACAATAACGCTAATACAATGACAACTGTATCTATTAAACGAGATTAGGTCAGAGGTAGACATCAGATTGAAACCCTAAGTCCAGGTTATTGTATATATAATTACCTGCAAAATGTATCTAAGGCTGTCTGCCCTCACCCTGAAATCAAGTGTTGTATCTCCTCCAGCCTCTTAACCCCTTCACGCCCAGATCTTTCCTTTGCTATATAAAATCGTCTGTTAGCCATAAAATTACGAAAAAGTAACTAAATATACCAAATTACCCAGTGGACAAGGATATTAAACAAGTCATATCTATATAATATTGCTTATGTTCATTAAAATCGTCGAATGGTGGTTATATTACAATGAAAATTACGTTCTGGGCCTCAAGGGGTAAAACGGGATGAAGGTCAGAGGTAGACAGCAGTTTGAAACCCTGAGTCTAGGTTATTGTATTTAAAATTACCTGCAAAATGTATCTAAGGATGTCTACTCCCAACCTGAAGTCTAGTTTTGTATCTCCTCCAGCCTCTTAGTGCCTCTTAACCCCTTGTGACCCACAACGTAATTTCCATTGTAATTTGGGTACCATTAGACAATTTTACTGAATATAAGCAATATTTTGATAGATATGACCTGTTTAGTACCTTTGTCCACTAGCTAATTTGGTATCTTAAGTTACTTTTCGTAATTTTATGGCTAACAACAGACGATTTTATATAGCAAGGGAAAGATCTGGGTGTGAAGGGGTTAATATAATCACTATTACTAACCTAGTGGTGTCCTCCTTCCCCCCTTACAGGACTGGTTACGGACCTTCGCGACGTCCACGTGAGCGGCGTGGGTCTTGGCAAGGCACACGCCCTGGCCCTCACCAACAAGGGGCAGGTGCTGAGCTTTGGCATCAACAACAAGGGGCAGTGTGGCAGAGACTTCACCCCGCAGACCAAGGAAGGAACGGGTGTGTACTGCTCTCTTTGCTGTCTTATATATCAGGCACCTAGAATTGTAACGGCACAAGCACCACTTTTAAAACACTGAGAAAAACGTGCTTAAAGTTTAATCTAAGAAAATCAAGATATGAAACGGCACAAGCGCCACTTTTTATCAATGAAAAAAATGCACCTAAAGTGTTTTCAAAGTAAATCAGCAACAAATGAAGATATTAGATTAAAGTTTAAGCGCGTTTTTCTCAGTTTTTTAAAAGTGGCGCTTGTGCCGTTTCAATTCTAGGCGCCTGATATATAGAATGGGTGTGTTCAGATTCAGGTGTTTATTTTTGGGTGGTATTCAGAGGAGGGAGGTGGAGAGAGAGAGGGGAACAGGTTTGGGGAGGCGGTAGCAGAGTGGTTAGCGTCACTGGATGGCGTTCTGAAGACCCGAGTGAGGCCCATAAATCCACTTAAAATATTTCTGCACCGATGAGTGGCCTAAGAACACCCACATGCCCTGCCCATTAACTCTACCTTCGATTGCGAGTGCATCGGAGGACACAGGGGGGGGGCGGCATGAGCCTTTAATTACAGGCTTCACTATATATAAAAATCCTGCCTGCGCCACCACGGGCAAGGGCCAACCATCACAGCCCTCAAGTGAGCCTCCAGGGCCTGCCATCCGAGCCCTGGAGGTCACTGCCTACAGGCGCTGTAGGCATAGATGTAAAAAAAAAAAAAAGTATTAACGAGTCGGTTGTCTCGTCCCCAGGCATGTCTATGTCGGTGGGGCCCGCCGGGGAGGAGGAGCTGGAGGACGAGGAGGGTGCGGAGAGCGAGGAGGGGGGGGAGGGCGGCATGTGTCCCCCCGGCCGCCACCGCTGGGTCCGGGAGCACTGCCTGGTGTGCACCGTATGTCACGAGTGCACTGGCTACGGGCCAGCCTGCGTCTCCAGCGGACGTCCCAACAGGAACTCTGGACAGTGAGTAGTGTGTCTGTGCATGTGTATCTGTGTTCTATTTCAGAACCTTCAGAACTCCCTTACTGTGTGTGTGTGTGTGTGTGTGTGTGTGATACAATACACAGTTATCAGCAGAGATCTGTGAAAACCCTCTCTTTGGATATCAAATTGTGACCTCGCTATCTACCTCCTATCATCATGTCCAGGCCATGTGGGTGTGGGTCGGGGGACTCCGGCTGTGCTGTGTGCGGGTGCTGCCGGACCTGTGCCGACGAGGTGGAGGCCGACAACGACCAGGACCCGTTCTCCCTCATGCAGGAGCAGCACTCGGGACTGTTCTGCTTCCACGAGGGCGCCAACATGGGAGGTGAGGACGGCAGGACTAGTCTAGTTTTTTTTTTTTTATATATATATTTATAACGGCCAGAGAGAGAGAGAGAGAGAGAGAGAGAGAGAGAGAGAGAGAGAGAGAGAGAGAGGAATTAGAGCTAAAGTTAAAGTTATGAAAATTACGGGAGGGCACGGGAAGAGAGAGAAAAAATTAAGAGTTAAATTTATAGTCTATTTTTGTTAACAGAGAGAGAGAGAGAGAGAGAGAGAGAGAAAAAAAAAAATTAGAGCTAAAGTTAAAGTTACGAAAATTCTCTCTTAACACACTGCTCCTCCAAGGCATAATCTCTCCCTAATAACCAGGGAACATCTTTGGGCGAGCGTGTGGGCGCCTCCAGGACCAGCTACAGAGGAGGCTGGACGAGCGAAGGCACCGTCCCCGCCACAGACACTCCCGCTACGCCCCCATGCCGTTCAGGAAAGGTAGGTCACTCCTGCCGCACCCTTGTAATCTCAGCCAGTATATCCACGACCCCCAGAACTACACTTAAAGAATACCCAGAACCCAGAACTACACTTAATCTACCTAGAACTACACTTAAAAAATATGCAAATAAATATAATATAGAACGTACATAGATTACACAAAATAAAATATTGAACATACATAGATTACACCAAATAAAATATAGAACATACATTTCCTATGAAGCAAAATATATATATATAATGTGTTGAGAGGTTGCAGTTGTCATAGATATGAAGCCAGCTAAAGAAGCCCACAAGAAGCCCACACACTGCAGCCAACATGATGTCACTCCCCCTTGATAGAGCATTGTGTCCTCCATGGCATGTCTTGATATCACAACTGAGGCGCTTATTTCAGAAAGTCGATAAGCGCCATTAATAAAAAACTAAGAAAATGTCTTCAAAATGTTTCAATGTTCAAAAGATATGACATTTTGAATATTGAAACATTTTGAAGCCATTTTCTTAGTTTTTTATAGATGGCGCTTATCAACTTTCTGAAATAAGCGCCTCAAGTGTAAAGGTTTTTTTCAGAGCCTCCCCAGGCTGGCCCGTCATTGTCACTGTTGTCCCGGGCTGCTGGGCAGCTGTTTCATGGTCCCTTGTTTACCACTGAGGTCCAGACTTGCTGCCAATCAAAGTTTATAATCTCATCACCAAAGAACCCTAATTGCCTGAAGTATATATGATGCTGCCAAACCTATGCTCTTAGATAATGAACATTTTTTCACCCAGTGTTAACCCCTTAATGCCCAGATCTCTCCTTTGCTATATAAATTCATCTGTTGTTAGCCATAAAATTTCAAAAAAGTAACTTCATATATCAAATTAGCTAGTGGACAAGGATATTAAACAGGTCATATCTATAAAACATTGCTTATATTAATTAAAATTGTCTAATGGTAGTCATATAACTATGGAAATTACATTTTGGGCCTCAAAGGGTTAACTTGATCAAATGTTTAAAAAAATATGATATTTTGCATATGAATTTATTTTTGAGTGAAAGGAAAGTTGCCAGTATAAATGATTGTGTAGTGCACCTCCCTTGAAATATTGAGCACCCTATGCGGCCAGAGTAGCCGTGTGTCCATGTGTTGCTAGGGCCAGACGGCCAAACCTCAGGCCGAAATGGTCACACAGGTAACCTGGGCCAATTTGAAGCCCGGCTGCTGCGCCTCCTGGCTCCGTCGTCTAACCTGGCAGGCGATGACGGGGCGGTGGGCGTGGCCGGCGCCGCTAGTCCCGTCCCCACCCCTGCCAGCCCCGACCCTGCAGCCCTTGCCGCTGCCGCCGCCCTTGATCCTCTCGCTACCAGTAACATCCTAGGTTTGTTTGGCGGCTTCTTTATTGAGTTGAACAGTCAGCGCTGCACACGCGGCTCAAAAGCCACTTTTTCTTACTTTCTTTATTTTTGAAACATACAATTCAGTCTTTTTGATTTTTGCAAGTACTGTTTGTTCCCTTTGATGTAGTTTGATATGCTGCTCAGGTGAAAGACATTTGTAGCTATAGTTTTAGTGCCTATTTTTACCTTTGATGGACACCTGGTAGAGTAGTCTTGAGTGTCACTACTTTGTGCAAAACATTACTGGCTGAGAAAACACTTTTGACCAATTCTCAGATCCTGCAGTGTATGTGAATTTACTAAAGTAAACTTCTTTATGAACCCTTTAATATGTTTTTACCAAAATATTTTATTTAAAAGTAATCAATTAACTTCTATTGACTTTTTTGTAACATGTGACATATTTTCTGCTCATACAAATAGTACATAAGTATTTTTCAAGGAAACATGAATGTTATCTGGATCAATAATTTTTTATCCCCACCACATTTTTTGTGTTATGAAATAAAATAATCCCCCTAAAGTATAACATTTGATACCATTAGAAACCTTTCAATTTGATTTGCCTCACCCAGTCTTCATTGTTATAAAAACCAAATTCAGAAGTCTAAACTCCAAAGCCTAGCCCTGTGTGGCAGTGTGTTGCCTTGCCCTCCCTCGGCCCTAATTCCCCCCCACCAAGGCCTTACCAAGCCTCCCCTCATGTCCCTAGTAGCTCTTGGCTGCTTGTACTGTACCCTTGAAAAGTACACTCCACACACAAACTGTAGCTGAAAAGTACACTCCA
The DNA here is from genome assembly GCA_016584305.1 of Chionoecetes opilio. Lineage (NCBI taxonomy): Eukaryota > Metazoa > Arthropoda > Malacostraca > Decapoda > Majidae > Chionoecetes > Chionoecetes opilio. The sequence continues at coordinate 276,774 of JACEEZ010025755.1, read as the reverse complement.
CTCCCAAACTGAGGTGAAGGAATCTATTTTTGAGGTTGTAGTTCATTAGAAACTACACAAATACAGGATAAGTACCTATCTTGCCAGTTCAAGGTTATGTATAAGGAAGACGGTACTAAGAGCTCCTTGATTTGGCCTTGCAGTAGCAGAGGATGGTCTTGGGAGTGATCAAGAGAGAGATGCCAGCAAGATCTCCTCACTGTCTCCTTCAAGAGTCCACCTCCCGGGATCCGCGCCGGTTATACAAGTCGCCTGTGGCCTCCACCACTCGGGTAAGGCACTGAATTATGTACAGGAACTACCTCGTGTAGGTCTCACGGCCTCTTGTAGCTTCCTTATTTTCTTACGTTCTTATATGCAAACTACAGCCAGCCATGTAAACACTAATATACGTTCCAGTGAAGTGTGTTCCAGCCTCTGTTTTTCTCTGCAGTGGTGGTGTGTGCCAATGGGGCCTCATGTAGCTTCCTTATTTTCTTATGTTCTGATTTTCTTATTTGCAAACTACAGCCAGCCATGTAAACACTAACATACGTTCCAGTGAAGTGTGTTCCAGCCTCTGTTTTTCTCTGCAGTGGTGGTGTGTGCCAATGGGGAGGCGTACACGTGGGGCAGTAACAGCTACGGGCAGCTGGGTGTGGGAGACCTGCTGTCCCGGGGTGCCCCAGCCATGCCTCGCCTGCCCCCCAGCGTCAGGGTGGTGCAGGTGGCCGCCGGCAGCAACCACACCATCTTCCTCACCTCCAATGGGCAAATCTACAGCTGTGGAGACTTTCAGGTGATTCTCAACCTTTTGTGCTTTGCTATCTCAAATTTTTGTCATTGTAGATTTCATGTATAGTCTGACTAGTTTTTCCTAGATTATTTGTTAACATGATACAGTGTCTGCAAAAAGTATTGGCCGCCAACCTATCCCCCTATGTTGAGGTCCATCTGCAATCTGTGTTGCATCATCCGTTCAGCAACCTCTCCCAGCAATAATTAATGTTTTATTTTGAGTTCATTGGCAGTGATCTGCAGGTCCTTCATACTTCTCGCTTCAGGAGTCTATCTGTTGTCTTGCAAGTCTTCTTTGGCCTTCCAAAACACAGTTTACGTAATGGAACCATGTTAGGTGGAGGGGTCCCGCGGTGCCACCACGAGACGCCTGATAATCCTCTCTCCTAGCCCTGTCCTCATTGCAATTTCTTGAGTGGTGACATTATCAGCTTGCCAGGCTAAAGTTCGTGCTTTTTCCTCTATGGAGAATTGGTCGGGGCCATCCTAGTGCCTTGGGTTGAAAAATACTGCGGCTAGAAAGTTGTCAGCGAAAATAGAGGATTCACCACGAGAAACTGGGTGTAACATTCCTCCGTCTGTGGAAGCTCAGAGATAACTTGTGTGACATTTATGCTGCCATGTCATCCCCCATACACTTCTAACAGCCTGTGACGGTGCCAGATGTAAGATCAAACGCGAGCTGTGGAGGGAATCGCCACGCAACGCCGACCCACCAAAATAACTTTTTTTAGTGTTTTCCGGCCAATACTTTTTGCGGACACTGTATGTTTTAAGAAACTAAGAAACTTAGGCTTTGCTTCCTGCAGTCTTCCTATTCTTACATATCTCTCCCGACTGACAGTCCCATAATGCCATTTACTAAGTCCTCACTACCCATCCTGTCCTGCAGAAGGGCCAGTTGGGTCGAGTGGCCCCTCAGAGTGACGCCGGGGAGGGTAGCAGCCGGGGCCGGTGTCCCTGGTACTCTGTGCCGGGGCTGGTGCCGGGGGTGGGGCCCAGGCTGGGGCGCCGGGCCACCTGGGTGGGCGCCTCGGCAGACGTGACCTACATCAAGCTTGACCAGTCCCTCATCAACACCCACAACCTGAGTGCCTCGGCGGTGGTGGCTAACGGCGGCTGTCTGGGTGAGTTTATTTATTTATTTATTAATTATTTTTTTAAGCCTTTTTTCGTTGAAGCCTTTTTTTCCCTTTTTTTTATTGCATTGAAGCATTTTATTTAAATTTTTTTTAACGTTGAAGCTTTTTTTTTTTTTTTTTTTTTTTTTTTTTTTTTTTCTCCGTTGAAGCCTATAGCGCCAGTAGGCTATTTGTTATATCAGTCTGGAGGGACGTGATGGTTGGCCCTCTGCCCGTTGGTTGACGCAGGCTGGATTTTTATAGTGACACCTAAACTGACTGTACGGAGTCCTCAGGGCCATTCCACTCACTACACAGTCACCACCAGTCACTCTGATTGCAAGAACTATGACTGGGGTACAAATTTCAATGTACAGTTAACCCCTAAGATAGGGACTTCTAATCATTGTAACTGAAGACTGACTCCATATTCGTGTTCAGCATGCCCGAAAACTGCAAGGAACAAATTTTCAAGCAAATCTATTTTTAAAAAAATATTGCACATTTTGCAAGGGGTATGCCTTGATTTTTTTATAAATCATGTTTTTTTCAATAACTAAAAAACTATGGCAGATAAGTGCAACATGAATAGAAAAGTAAATATGAAGTAGATCAAGGGCTATCATTTGGCGTAAAGCAAAAAAATATTGATTGGTAAATAAACAAGAATATTCGTACATGTATACAAAATATCCATTTTATCAATTTATCAATTTATCAATTTATCAATGTCCATCTGTTCAGAATATTTAATAGTATGAAATTAAATACTATGAATGTGTGTCATTTCCAGTGCTGCTGCCAGTGGGAGGCAAGAGGGACGAGGAGGAGAGCTGGCGGTGTCTTGTGATCAGCCGTAGCGATGGCCAGTGCCGCAGTTTTTCTACGCCGGACCAGATCTGCTTCTCGGGCCACACCGTCTGTCTGGACCCGGTGTACAACGTGCTGTGGAGGTGAGGGACTGGGCGAGGGGAGAGGTGTCTGTTCTTTCATGATTTCTGTGCATGATTTGTTTTGTTCCAGCTTGTGAGTAACTCCTCTAACTCCTCTTTAAGAAAGCAATATCAAAACACCTCTGGAACTAAGTTGGTCTTTATTTTGGGAATCTTTTACTGCATATTTTGTAGGAACATATTTCTTCATCAATAGTGATGAAGCTGGGTTTTCGGTGTTGTATAATTCTTGGCTTGTCTTCTGATCATATAATCACAGGTGTCACTATAAAAATCCTGCCTGCACCACCCTCAAGTGAGCCTCCAGGGCCTACTATCTCACCCCTGGAGGTCACTGCCTACTGCCGCTACAGGCTTCAATGTAAAAAAAAAAAAAAAATATGAAGAATATGAAAACCTTGAATGATTTTTGTAGGGAGAAATGCTTTACGGACAATACCACCACTTTAACGTTGATGCTCTCCCTTACCAGCTATGACTTAATGTTGATGTTCTCCCTCACAGCTATGACAACCAGTGCCAGGAGGTTCACTGCTACAACATCATAGCGGCGGAGGCCCAACGCATGGCCAACGGGGTGCCTCCAGACGGCCTCAGGGACCTCCTCTCCCCGGAGCTCTCTTTGCCCATCCTACCCGAGTATCAAGTCTCCAGGGCTCAGGTATGTGTGTGTGTGTGTGTGTGTGTGTGTGTATGAGTGTGTGTGTGTGTGTGTGTGTATGTGTGTGTGTGTGTGTGTGTGTGTGTGTGTGTGTGTGTGTTTATCTAGTTGTGTTTTACAGGGCCTGAGCTACACTCGTATGGTCCCGTCTCCGTATCTACATTTATCCAGTTTTCTTTCAACTGGTGCACATTCTTTGCCGATATCACCTCCTCGTTTAGTTCATTTCAAAATTCTACATTTCTGAGGGAAACTGTACTTCTTTATGTTGTTCAGGCATCTCCCTTTTGTGTGTGTGTATGTGTGTGTGTGTTGATAATGAAGGTATCCATGATGATCATTTATAGTTCTTATGGTTGCTTACTTCCATTTCCTAAAATGTATCTTTCTTTCTTTTTATCTATTCTTTACACTCAACATACTGAAACACACACACTCTGCCCCTCCAGGTCGCCCTCCACATGCTGTCCTGCATAGACACGGTGACCTGGGCCCACGAGTACGGCCTCACCGTGGTGGAGAACGACCCCCAGACGGTGGCCACGGTGCGCGTCTACACCCGGGAAGACTTCACCCCGGTCAACCGCTTCGAAAGTAAGGCACAAGCAGGAACAGTAAGGCACAAGCAGGAACAGTAAGGCACCAGCAGGAACAGTAAGGCACCAGCAGGAACAGTAAGGCACAAGCAGGAACAGTAAGGCACAAGCAGGACAGTAGGCACCAGCGGACAGTAAGGCACAAGCAGGAACAGTAAGGCACAAGCAGGAACAGTAAGGCACAAGCAGGAACAGTAAGGCACCAGCAGGAACAGTAAGGCACAAGCAGGAACAAGCTGGAAACATGTCTCAGAATTTAGCTTAAGTTGTAGCCTTATTTTCTTATGTTCTTGTGTTTCCAGGTCATTATTACAGGTCTTATTTTCTTATGTTGTTATGTTCTTGTGTTTCCAGGTCATTATTAGTGCCATATGACCTCTGATGTCTGGCACATTCACCTTTTTTGGTATTAACTCAATCAATCAGGTCATTATTACAGGTCTTATTTTCTTATGTTGTTATGTTGTTGTGTTTCCAGGTCACGGGGGCGGCTGGGGCTACTCCGGGTACTCCATAGAGGCCGTGAGGTTCATGTGCGACACCGACGTCCTCGTTGGCGGGTTTGGTCTGTTTGGCGGCCGAGGGGAATACATGGGCAAGATTAAGGCAAGGCTCTGATGGCACTATAGATATAGAAGAATAAGAGTGTAATAGTAGAATAGGGTATTATTCCAGATGAACACCGAATTCAAATGACTTTTTTCTGGTGAGTTTTGATGTACAGGTTGAAGTTCCCAAACTCGGCATCCCAAGACTCGGCAACACCCAAGACTCTGCTATGGTTCCGGATTTTCCAAAACACGGCAGAACACCCAAAACACGGCGCATAGTTGACGGGTCGGCCGCTAGGTGCCACCACACTAGGCCGCTTGGTTTCTCCCGCCAATTTGTTTGTTGTTATTGTTCAGTGGTGTTGTGACTGTAGAGTTGTGTACACTGTTATTTTGTGTACTTCTACAGGTCTGTTATTGGTATTATGGCTCCCAAACGTCCAGGAACACCTATTGGTGGAAGTGAAATGAAAAGGAAGAACAATGTGTTAACTATTTCTGAGAAAATTGACCTTTTGAAGAAGTTGGATGGCGGAACCTCAGTGCGGAATTTGTGTGAAATATATGGTGTGGGGTCATCTACAGTGTATGACCCCAAGAAACAGAAAACAAAATTACGTGAATTTTATGCCAGGAGTGAGACGGTGAAAGGTATGGACATACGTAAGACCAAGACCAATTTTTTCCTGTGATTTTTTTCATGTAATTTTCATGCTTTTTTTCCCCTTAATATATCTACGTTCTAAAAGTCGGAAAATTCCATTACTCGGCTCGGCGCTGGCCCCGAGGTTGCCGAGTTTGGGAACTTCAACCTGTATTTAGAAATTAATTTGCTAACCGTTTCTGTTGCAATTTTTTTTTTTTTTTTTTTTTTTTTTTTTTTTTTTTTTTTTTTTTTTAGGGGTTAGGTTAGATTAGGTATAGGTTATGATAGGTATAGGTTCAGTTAGGTTCAAATTTTTTTTTTTGTCTTTTTAGTTCCAAATCACAAAAAAAATAGATTTGCGACAGAAACGGTTAGCAGAATAATTCAAAACACATCAAAACTCACCAGAAAAAATAGTTTCGTCCACCAAAGGAAGTTTGGTGTTCATCTGGAAATTTACCTAGAATAGACGTAGAATAATAGAAGAGTCCTAAAGAATAAGAAGATAAATGGTGTATTCAAAATGTGTATGGAAGGATGGGCATGTGGGTGTAACTAGAGAGTCTAACGCCCTCTTGTAGCTTCCTTATATGTTCTTATGTAACTAAAGATCTCTTGTTATATCTCCTATATTTACCCATAGTTATTTGAATGGAAGGATATGAATGTGGGTGTAACTATAGAGTCTAACAGCCTCTTGTAGCTTCCTTATTTTCTTATGTTCTTATGTTATTTTCTTATGCTCTTATGTTCTTATGTATAACTAAAGGTCTCTCGTTATGTCTCCTATATGTAGTTATTTGAGCTGGGAGCCGAGGGAGGAGACCAGGAGACTGACGGAGAGCTGCTGGCAGAGACGGAGGAGATGCCGTATGAGTGTGGCGTCCGACAGAAGTTTCCAATGCTCTTTGACGACCCGGTGCAAGTCCAGGTGAGCTTCCCTTCCCAGCCCCCTTTTTTTTTTTTTTCTCTTTATTTTTACTTTAATGTTGAATTCTTATAGGTTTTACAGTCAGGAGCTTCAGCTGGACCATTGAGAATTATCTTCGACTTTACAGGAATGTGTAGATTATTCGTAGCTTAACATACATACATGGGTTACTATTCTAATGTTATATATATATTATAACCCTTCCCTTCCCTTCCCTTCCCTTCCCTTCCCTTCCTTCCTTCTTCCTTCCCTTCCCCTCCTTCCCTTCCCTTCCCTTCCCTTCCCTATCCTACCCTTCCTTCCTACCCTTCCCTTCCCTTCCCTCCCTTCCCTTCCCTTCCCTTCCCTTCCCTTCCCTTCCTTCCCTTCCCTTCCCTTCCCTATCCTACCCTTCCTTTCCCTACCCTTCCCTTCCCTTCCCATCCCTTCCCTTCCCTTCCCTTCCCTTCCCTTCCCTTCCTTTACTCCATCCATATCACGTCCATTATGTTGAGTGTAAAGCAGTCAAGAATGTAAATAAATATTGTAAATGTAAAGAATGAGTTATGTAATGCAAAATAATGTAATTGAGGAAAGAATGTAAAGAGTCAAGAAAGTCAGTGTACAGATAATCTTTAATGTTTCTTTTGTAACATTTTGTACATTTCATCATGATGTGAATGTGTGTGTGTGTTTCAGTATGTTGAGTGTAAAGCATATGTCAAGAACCTCAGTGTAAAGATAATATAATGTTTTCTTTTGTAACATTTTGTATATTTGATCATGATGTTTGTGTGTTTCAGGCCAACAAGTGGTATGTGGCGTGGGCGAGGGTTAGTGGTCCCAGCAGCGACTGTGGGTCCTCCGGGCAGAGCATGGTCACCACAGAGGACCAGTAAGTGCTATATGAATCTTTAGTAGCATCTTTTTTATTCTTCCAGAGTAATTTTCTACTTCAAGTCCTCCAATAAGAACCATAAAGGAATTAATCTTTAGCAGCAGTAGCAGAGTGGTTAGCGTCACCGAGTGGCGTTCTCGAAGACCCGAGTTCGATCCCGAGTGAGACCCATAAATCCACTTAAAATATTTCTGCACCGTCGAGTGGCCTAAGAACACCCACATGCCCTGTCCATTAACTCTACCTTCGATTGCGAGTGCATCGGAGGACACAGGGGGCGGCATGAGCCTCTAATTACAGGCGTCACTATAAAAATCCTGCCTGCGCCACCACGGGCGAGGGCTAACCATCACAGCCCTGGAGGTCACTGCCTACAGGCGCTAGGTATAGGCATAGATGTAAAAAAAGAAAGAAAAAAACCCCATCATATTTGATATTCCAGGGTCATTTTCATCTTTCGTAGCATCTTTTTTAATTCTTCCAGGGTCATTTTCTACTTCAAATCCTCCAAGAAGTCCAACAACGGCACAGACGTCAACGCCGGGCAGATCCCACAGCTGATGTACCGCATCAGCTCCCACGAGGGCTCGGTGGTGCCCAAGCAGCTCTACGACAGTACCGACCCCGTGCCCATCCTCTCCAAGTCTTTCTACATGACTGTGCGCAATGTAAGTCACTATAAAACAGTCGCTATAAGACAATGTAAGTCACTATAAGGCAATCAATGTAAGTCACTATTGCTCCCTCGCCACAAATGCAGGTATTAGTTGATTTCAGCAATTTTTGTCTTGAATATTTTTTTCTTCTTTTTCAGGATGTGTTTCAGTCGCTGCTTGATCTCCTGGGCTGGGCGTGGACCACCCTCAGGACCTGTGTGGGGGAGGTGAGTGGTCCAGACCTTGGTCCTGAGTGATGCCAGAGGGATTATTATATAACATAACTACACAACTGTATTATTTGTTACTTTGAGATGAGGGACTTTTTTATTTGTTATTATTGTTATTATTATTTTTTTTTTTACATCACAAAGGCCTGGCCACGTGCAAAATAAAAGACGTAACAAAAACCTCGCTTAGTTGCCAATCCCTATAAAGAAGACAATAAGAGAAAAAAAAAAAAATAAATAAAATAGATAAATAAATAAGATAATAATAGTACGTAATAGCAAATATGACAAAAAAAAAAAAAAAAAAAAAATAGAAGAAATAATAAATAAAAAAATAAAAAATAGGAAAGAGAGGTGGGCCAATTTAGTTTAGACTTGCTATAATGTCCTTCCTGCCTATGGTCCTTGCAGCACGTGAGCCATGTGGGCAGTGGTGGATCCAGCCCCACCGTGGCCATGCTGGACCTGCAACGCTTGGTCTACATCTGCTGTGCCTGCCTGCGCCTCCTCAGGATCTACATCAATGAGGTCTACCCCAACTCAGGTCAGTGGAGGATTGATGGATTTAACCCCTTCACGCCCAAATCTTTCCTTTGCTATATGAAATTGTCTGTTATTAGCCATAAAACTATGAAAAAGTAACTAAATAAACCAAATTAGCTAATGGGCAAGGATATTAAACTGGTCATATCTATAGAATGTTGCTTATGTTCATTAAAATCGTCGAATGGTGGTTATATACAATGGAAATTACGTTTGTTTTTCCCTATTTCTTTTTTAAATTACGCTTTTCCAGCTTGAATCCGTTACTTCTTGTTCTACCCTGGTTAATAGCCATAAGAACTTTTCCAACCTCTCCTTTATTAAATCCCTTTATCCACTGTCTTTACCTCAGTGCGGACGCTACGCAACAACGGGGAGAAGGGTTGTCTGGCGGAGAGTGTGGCGGACGTGAGGGGACTGCTGCGCCAGATGCTGTCCGACCCCATCCCTTCCCTGTACTCCAGGAAGGGCAAGATGCGCAACGGGAAAGGTGAGATCATTGCAATTACCTTTTTTTTTACAGGAAGTAACTACTGCACGCATCTGCCATAGTTTTTTAGTTGTCAAAACACCTCATGGTTGTCGAGAAAATTGATATTTTGTATAAATGTACGAATATGCTATTTTCTCGGTTATTTACCAATCAATATTTTTTTTGCTTTACGCCAAATGATAGCCCTTGATCTACTTCATATTTACTTCTCTAGTAATGTTGCACTTATCTGCCATAGTTTTTTAGTTATTGAAAAAAATGTGATGTACAAAAAATATCAAAAATACCCCTTGCAAAATTTGCAATATTTTTTGAAAAATTGATTTGCTTGAAAATTAGTTCCTAGCAGTTTTCGGGCATGCTGAACACGAATCTGGAGTCGATTTTCAGTTACAATGATTAGAAGTCCCTACTACAGCCAATTCATAATGACATGATACTTCCAGATATTCCTTAAAAAACACAAATTAGACAAAACTTACTACAAGACATAAACATATGATAGGCATTGCTAGATTATTCATTACTTCAATACAACGATCAGTATTAGTATTTTCAGTATTAGTATTAGTATTAGTAATCCCTATTTGAGCCACCCATGCGATTGTCAAAGTACGATTGTCAAATGTATTGTTTGTTGCAGACTTTGGGCCGTTGAGCCGCATGGTTGTGGTGGTGCTGGACGAGTGCCATAAGACCTTTGTGTCCTGCTTCCACGCCTTCTACCCCACCGGTCAGCTCAAGTGGTCCTGCCTCTGTGACCTCCTGCTCGCCCGGGACGTCATCACCAAGGTCAGACCATCAATACTGACCTACATGTATACTGTTTGTAGGCCTATTGTCTATTGTAGAAACCTTTCCATGATATCTTTTTGACCTGATTCATGTTTTTGTCAGACCTTATTTTTGCTAAAACAAAATTGTGGCAGAATTATTTGTATATTCCTACCTCTACTTTTCTTCATATGCCACTCTACCGTCAATTACACTATAGTCGCCACGGTGCACTAATGTCGCCAGGCGCCGTATATTACGAATGTTAGCATCATTACAGACTTGTATGTGCCACTGAAGACAGGTACATAACATAAACTACTGTGTGTGCCTCTTCCGTGGCACCTACAAGTCTGTAGTGATGCTTTAGTGGTGAAATTTGTAATATATGGCGCCTGGCGACATAAGTGCACCGTAGCGACTATAGTGTTATCTACGGTACATGTTTAGGAAATTGCTATATAACAAAGAAACAATTAAGATCCACTAAGGTAATTTCAAGGCATGCATTTATCACAGACATAAAGACATAAAATATCTCATCCCCTACTGTCCACACACACAGGGTAAGGAGGACATACGCGACAACGACCGCCTGCTGAGCGCTGTGCTGGCCTCGCTGTGTTCCCCGACCGTCAAGCTGCGCGCCACCTGCCCCATCCTGACAGACCCGGACGCCGAGGTGGCCCACCGCCCCTCCCCGGCCGACAACGCGGCGCTGTCCACCCTGCAGCCGGGAGACCTGTACCGCTACCCCCTACTGGTGGAGCACATGACCTATAAGACCCATGTAAGGCTTTGTTATTGTTTATTATTGTTTGTTCTTTTTTACATGGTATTGAGAATATTTTTATTTTTTTTTTTTATTATTTTTTAGTCTTATGGAGATTTTGTTTTTATTTTTATGGTGGTGATGACTAGTTTTTTTTGTATTGAGAGAGAAAGAGAGACAAGTCATCTAACCTTTTCGTGTCTTCATCGTACCTTATCACAGCACACGGACAATGGAGCGGGCGTGGTGTGGACGTTCCGAGAGGTGCTGGACCGGCTGCTGGGTGTGGTGTGCGGCAGTGTGCGGCAGGCCCTGAGGGGGGAGCGTGTGGTGCCCCTGCCAGGCCTCGTGCACAACACCTGCCTCCTCCTGGCGGCCACCGTGGCGGAGCTCTCGGCAGAAACCAACACTGCAGAGGTGCCTAAACCCTTACATGTGTTTTTGTTCTGTTGTTTACCTTGTTCATAATTTAGTTCTTATGTTCTTAGAGCTTTGAAGTTACCATTATAAACACCTATCCCATCATACCCAACCAGTGAAATCAGCCATCACATCCCTGTACTGTGTGTAATCTTTTCAGAGGAGCGACAAGACACCTAAACTAGATTGGCCCACCCCCATTTCTTTATTCCCTTACTGTCTTCGTTATACGGACTGGTAACTAAGCGGGGGTTTTGTTACCTCTTTTTTTGTGCCCTTGGCCAGTCCTTTGTGATGTTAAAAACAAAACAAAAAAAACTTATGCGGGTGTGCTGTCTTCCTAGGATGAGCTGCCGGCGGGGGGGAGGGTGCTGCACATCACCCCACCCAGGTTCACGCGCACATCCCAGAGCCGCACCTGGAACACCGGCAACGGCTCCCCGGACGCCATCTGCTTTGCCGTGGACCGTCCGGGCATAGTGGTGGCCGGCGTGTGTGTGTTCGGCGGCGTGGGGACTTACGACTACGAGGTGGAGATCCTGGATGAGAGTGGCGGTGGTGGTGGTGGTAATAGTGGCGCTGGTGGTGCTCAGGATCCCTCACACACGCTGGAACGCTGGAATGTTATCGAGATGGCGCGGGGAACCTTTGGGCCGGATGACTCCATAGCGGACATTGTGGAGATCAAGTTTGAGCGGCCTGTGCCTATTAAGGTAAGGTGCTGGGCCTATTAAGGTAAGGGGTGAGAGAGCATCACATATACCTGCATTCATTACTAAGACCAACAACTTTACAAGCTCAGAAAACGTACCTGTGGCCTTGTAGAGTAGTTACAAGTAGTTAGCATTTTTCTCTTGTGTGTGCAGGAAGGTACCATATGTCAACAAAAAGTAAGCAAAGGGTTTTTCATAAATACATTATACAGCATTATAGGGTTTAATGGACGCCTGATTCAATACAGTAGACGTCAAGATACATTGTTTGTGTGTGCAGGAAGGAGTCAAATATGCAAAAAGTAAGCAAAGAAAACCAATCATAGAGATACATTATACATTATCACAGGTTTTCATGGACGCCTGATTCAATGCAATAGACATTAAGATACATTGTGCGTGCAGGAAGGAATCAAGTAATAGATACATTATACAGCATTATAGGGTTTAATGGCCTCCTGATTCAATACAATAGACATCAAGATACAAAGATACATACAAGTAAGCAAAGAAAACCAATTATAGAGATACATTATACAGCATTATAGTGTTTAATGGATTCCTGATTCAATGCAGTAGACATCAAAATGCATACAAATAAGCAAAGAAAATCAATCACAGATAATTTATGCAGCATTATAGGGCTTAATAGGCCATTTGATAGGGTTTAGGGCCATATTCAATGCAATAGACACTAAGCTACCTTCTCTGTGCATGCAGGAGGGGGTCAAGTACGCGGTCCGCCTGTGTAACCACGGTGGGCGCACCAGCAACGGGGACGGCGGCGTGCCCTCCGTCAAGGGTCCCGATGGCACCACCTTCACCTTCTCCGCCTGCAGCCTCTCCGTCAACGGCACCAACCACATCCGCGGCCAGATTCCTCACATCATGTACTACAGGTCTGTGTGTTACTATTGAGCACACTAAATATATCACTAACATTAATCCTTATGTTATAGGGTTTTTTTTATAGCTATTTCCAGGGCCAAATTCCTCACATCATGTACTACAGGTCCGTCTTACCTATGAATAAACCTTATGTATTACTAATATTATTCCTTATGTTATGTATTCTTTATAGCCTTTTCTTGATGTGTTCCTCATAGCATTAGGAACTGGTGACCTTCATTACTATTATTTGTGTTACTCCCACCATGTAAAAAAAAAAAAAGATGAATGATGATGTCAAAAAAAAAGACGAATGATGATGTCAAAAAAAAAGATGAATGATATAAAAAAAAAAAAAATTGATGATAATGGAAAAAAAAAGATGAATAATGTAAAAAAATTAAATGGTTGATAAAAAAAAAAAAAAAGATGAATGATGTAAAAAAAAAAAATAATAAGGAATGCTGTAAAAAAAAAAAAAAAGATTGATGTAAAAAAAAAAAAAAAAAGATGAATAATGTAATGACGTATGAATAATCTCGTCCTTTCAGTATGCCGCAGGATCCCGAGAGCCAGCGCAGCACAAGGGAGATCGCAGAACAACAGGCGCGTAAATCAGCCCTCACCATGGCGGGCAGTATTGTGCGGGTGGCCACAGAGCTCATGATCATGGGTCTCGGGGTGGGGGACGAGTCTGCCATCGAGGTCCTGGGCACAGCTCCTCTCATCACCATGCTGCTGCCCCTGGTGCTCTCCCACATAGGACCTGTAGCCACCTCAGATCCCAGGGTTTGTTTACCTAGTTGTTTACACTCGCATAAATAAATACCCTAAATATTTTGTGTGGTCCCGTCTCCGTATCTACATTTATCCAGTCTTTCTTTCAATTGGTATACATTATGTGCCGATATCACCTCCTCCTTTAGTCCATTCCAAACTTCTACATTTCTATGAGGGAAGCTGTATACTTCTTTATGTTGTTCAGGCATCTCCCTTTTCCTAATTGTTTTGTATGTCCTCTTGTGTATCGACCTTCTCTTTGTTTCCGAGTCAGTAGTCTCTCATTGTCTGTTTCTTCCATCTTTGTTATCAGCTTAAAAATTGTTATTAAGTCTCCTCTTTCTCTTCTGTGCTTGAGTGTTGGTAACTTTATTTCCTTCAACCTTTCCTCATAAGAAAGTTCTTCTAGCTCTGGTACCATCTTTGTTGCCATTCTCTGTATCCTCTCTAACTTTTTCACATGCTTTTTTTTTTGGGGGGGGGGTCTGTATGCTTCTTTATGTTACTGAATTACAAGCTCATTTGGTGATATAAAGAGGTCAGTGCAATTTATCACTCATTATTTTCAGACATGAGAAATATTATATCACCAAATGCCTCTCTCTTCCCTCCCTTTCTTTCCCGGCTTTGAAACACTTTCCTTCCTTTCTTTACCAGCTTTGAAACACTTCCCTCCCTTTCTTTCCCGGCTTTGAAACATTTCCCTCCCTTTCTTTCCCGGCTTTGAAACATTTCCCTCCCTTTCTTTCCCGGCTTTGAAATACTTCCCCTATATCACTCACATTTCTCTATTTTGTTCTCCTTGCCTGCAGAGTGCTGTGTCAGTCTTGGGTCTGATTCAGGAGATCCTTCCCCACGTGGCTGCCCTCAACAACCTCTGTCTAGTCACGCAGCAGACCGCCATCCCCGAGACCATGGAGGACTGCCACACCACCACCAGCCACCACTACGCCTGGGTGGAGAGTGATCACCCCTACCGCCCGGCTGCCGTCGCTAATTTCAGGTGAGATAGATGCTTTTTATGCCAATTTCAGGTTAGACAGTCGCTTTTTATGCCAATTTCAGGTTAGACAGTCGCTTTTTATGCCAATTTCAGGTTAGACAGTCGCTTTTTATGCCAACCTTTAATAGGATTTCTTATTGGACCTTCTAGTATCCTGTATCTGTTAAGTCATATTTTATTACACAATCTTTATATTAGGAGAGATTTGCATGGGTGTTGTATTAATGTTGCCTCCGTCCCCCACCAGAGTGAGCTTCCCCTCCAGTGTGCAGTGGATGACCATGGAGTTTGACCCCCAGTGTGGCACAGCCCAGCCTGAGGACTCGCTGCAGGTGTGTTTGTTTGTGCAGTCATTGCAGCTCTCTATCTTTTCCTTTAACCCCTTCACTCCCAGATCTTTCCTTTGCTATAGAAAATCGTATGTGGGTCATATCTATAAAATATTGCTTATATTCATTAAAAATCGTCTAATGGCACCCAAATTGCAATATAAATTACGTTCTGGGCCTCAAGGGGTTAAACACAATACTCAAATTTCCACTAGTAAGTTGTACAGCTAAGGTTTTAGTGAGAAGACTATCATTGTTGTTGTTTGTGCCGCCAGATCTACATCCCGAGCCTCAGCATGAAGGAGCTGAGCGGCCTGACGCCGGGTGGGGGAGGAGCCTCGGAGGGGCAGGAGCGCACCACCCAGGTCTCCCAGGGGCAGGAGGGAGCGCCGCCCCCCTACTGGGCCGTGCTCAACAAGTTCTCCGGCACACAAAACTGGCCCCACCAGACCATTGTTCTGCCAGGTAATGTCGCCTATCAAGTATCTTTTTTTTTATCCTGCTCTACTCATGTTCATAATCGTGCTGCATCATGTGTGTAAAATAGGTTCATAACCATTAAACGATGCATGAATTGCTTAACGTTTCCCTTCCTCCCCATGACAGGGCACGAGGTTGTGTTCTCGCTGGAGACGGCCTCAGACTATGTGAAGGACGAGAGGGCCAACACCTATGGCTTCCGTGTGCTGCTGGTCGGCTACGAGTGGCCGCCCTCCCCGGCAGACTCCATCCGCCACCTGGAAAAAGAGTTGTCGTACCTGGGCGGCCTGTGTGCTGCCTCCCTCATCAAGAAAGACCTTTGCCTCCCACCCATTGCAGGTCAGTGATCCCTCAAATTCAAATTCAGATAAGTTTATTGCCATCAGAAAACATAAATAAATATGCAATTATATATACATAGAAGTCTTTTAACACGGCTGGGCCCGTTAATGGTAGCATTTTTACAGGCCCCTTTAAGTATAAATAGTTTATATATTTTTTGTCATTAGCCAGACTTCAAACTTCCAGAGCATTGGTGACATCGTTGTAAAAAAGTACAAAACATGATTATTATGTTCCCTCTATAAAGAATATTCCCTCCTCACTGTACATCGCAGCTAGTCATTGATTTCCCTCCTCACTGTACATCGCAGCTAGTCATTGATTTCCCTCCTCACTGTACATCCCAGCTAGTCATTGATTTCCCTCCTCACTGTACATCCCAGCTAGTCATTGATTTCCCTCCTCACTGTACATCCCAGCTAGTCATTGATTTCCCTCCTCACTGTACATCCCAGCTAGTCATTGATTTCCCTCCTCACTATACATCCCAGCTAGTCATTGATTTCCCTCCTCACTGTACATCCCAGCTAGTCATTGATTTCCCTCCTCACTGTACATCCCAGCTAGTCATTGATTTCCCTCCTCACTGTACATCCCAGCTAGTCATTGATTTCCCTCCTCACTGTACATCCCAGCTAGTCATTGATTTCCCTCCTCACTGTACATCCCAGCTAGTCATTGATTTCCCTCCTCACTGTACATCCCAGCTAGTCATTGATTTCCCTCCTCACTGTACATCCCAGCTAGTCATTGATTTCCCTCCTCACTGTACATCCCAGCTAGTCATTGATTCAAAGGAAGGACAAGTGGGAAGCCCCTACAAAAATGTGGTCACAGCTCAAGTTTCCAGTAATTCTCTTCTTAGGACTTCTAATTTTTGTATCAAGAGTTTTTTTACCTTCCAAATTCATCATTCATCCTCTCAGCCATCTACTGTGTTTTCCCAGACAGATTGGTATTATTCCAGATGAACACCGAATTCACTTTGGTGGACGGAACAATTTTTTTCGGGTGAGTTTTGATGCATTTTGATTTAACCCTCTCACGCACGAAAAGTTTAATCAGTTTTTCCGTCCACTGCGACATCCGTCTTATGCTCCCTAAGGGGCCCCGCGAAATGGCCTGACTGTGCGGCGAATTATTTTTTTATGTTATCAATTTCACCAACGTGTATTCTTTTTTCCTGGCATTATTATATATCATTGGTTTTGCAAGAGATTATTCTGCCTTATGAAAGAAAAAAATAACAAGAAATGCAAATAAATAGCGGAATTTACCGACTCCGAAAAAATATTGAATAAAGATAAATAAGAAATACTTACGTTCACCACTTCGTAGCTCGAAACTTCCCGAGTCAACTTTTTATGGTTTATATGCCAATAAAAGCAGATTTTTATGAGGATTCCAACGCTACCATTATAATTTTCATATGGCCAGTATGGCCAGCTCGGGACACGTTTTAAAGGGACGACAATCCACGCTCACAGGCTGCCTGCTGAGTGGAAACTGAGACACAAACCCTTATCATTTCACATCCACTCACACGAGAGAGTTGACAATTAGTTTATTTTATAGGTCTAGGTTGGATCTTTGACGCAGAAAATTTTGACGCAATTCTGATAAATACTTTATTTTTGGCGAATTTTTAACTGTTTTTTGACGCAATTCGCGTCAAAAGCTCAGATTGCAGACGGGCCCATTTTGACGCGATCGCGTCACCGTGCGTGGGAGGGTTAATCTGCTAACCGTTTCTGACGCAAATGCATTTTTTTTTTCCAAATTACTTAAAAAAGGAAGAAAAAAAAAAAAGTGATTTGCGACAGAAACGGTTAACAGATTAATTCAAAACGTATCAAAACTCACCAGAAAAAAATAGCTTCGTCCACCAAAGGAAGTTCGGTGTTCATCTGGAAGTTTACCGACAGATTAAGCGTTCATGTTCTTGTGTTCTCTCTCTCCAGGTGATGACTTGGAGGAGGACCTTGATCTGGTGGAGGAGCTAGCCCTGCAGGTGTACCGTGCCCACCCCACGCTGCTGTCCCGGGGCTTCGCGCTCTCGCACCCCCCCACCATACACCAGACACTGGACGGGGTCATTCCATTTAGGTAAGTGCCGAATGTCCTTTTTATAAGCCAGTTTTTATATTTTTTTATTTTATTTATTATTATTATTATTTTGGACGGGGTCATTCCATTTAGGTAAGTGCCGAATGTCCCTTTTATCAGCTAAAATTTATATATATTTTTTCTATTTATTATTATTTTTTTTTTGGACGGGGTCATTCCATTTAGTTAAGTGCCGAATGTCCTTTGTATAAGCCAGTTTTAATATACGATAGATAAGCGGTCTGATATGCCATTCTTGCCTGCAAATTTGTCTCGCGAATGGAGTGCGTTAAATCCGAAATCCGTTAAATTGAGGGTCGACTGTGTATGTTTTTTATTAATTATTATTATTATTTTTATTATGTAGGCTTCTGTAACGATGTCAGGTGCAGGTAGTTCTTTGGGGAGAGCTTGCAACCTTTCTTTTCTTTTTTTTAAACTACAGTAAACCCTCTCTAAATCTGTCATTCCCTTCAGGTAAGTGCCTCGGGTCCTTTATATGAGCTTGTTTTTATATTTTTTATTTATTTATTATTATTATTTCTTTTGATTAGGTAGGCACTGTAACTGTCAGGTAGAGGTGGTTCTTTGGGGAGAGCTTGCAACCTTTCTTTTTTTCCTCATGGGCCTTTTATGCAGCCTTTATTGGCCTTTATTGACCTAAATTGTCCTTTTTGTCCTTTTTTATATCCTTTCATGTCCTTTATATGAGCTAGTTTATATATATATATTTTTTTTATTTATTAATTTTTTTATTATCAGGTAGGCTTCTGTTACTGTCAGGTATATTTTATTTTATTTAGTATTTTTTATTTTTTATTAGGTAGGCTTCTGTAACTGTCAGGTATATTTTATTTTATCTATTATTTTTTATTATTATTAGGCAGGCTTGTTACTGTCAGGTATATTTTATTTTATTGTTATTATTATTTTTTTATCAGGTAGGCTTCTGTAACTGTCAGGTATATTTTATTTTATTTATTATTTTTTATTTTTTATCAGGTAGGCTTCTGTAACTGTGTCAGGTGCAGGTGGTTCTTCAGGAGAGACTTTCAACCTTTTTTTTTTTTTAAGCAATGTAATATGTATATGTATATGTATATTTATATGTGTATGTCTATATCTATGTCTATATGTATATGTCTCTATGTCTATGTGTCTGGGTATTCCCTATGGGTCATAGGAGGCGACTAACAGGGGTGAGGGGGGAGGACTGGGAACCCTCCCTGGCTGTGTTATTTTCCATGAAAGCAAAAGATTTTTTTTCTTCTTTTTTTATACATTTGTGCCTATAGCACCTGTAGGCAGTGACTTCTAAGGCTCGGTCGGATGGTAGGCCCTGGAGGTTCACTCGGGGGGCTGTGATGTTTGCCCCTCGCCCGTGGTGGCGCAGTTTTTTAGTTATTGAAAAAAACATGATTTAAAAAAGAAATCAAATCCCTTGCAAAATTTGCAATATTTTTTGAAAAATAGATTTGCTTGAAAATTTGTTCCTAACAGTTTTCGGGCATGCTGAACACGAATCTGGAGTCAGTTGTCAGTTACAATGATTAGAAGTCCCTATTTCAACCATTTCACAATGACATAATACTTCCAGATATTCCTTAAAAATCACAAATTGACAAAACTTACTACAAGACATAAAAATATGATAGGAATTGCTAGATTAATCATTACTTCAATGCAATGATCAGTAATAGTATTATTATTATAATTATTTATTATTATTATTTATTATTATTATTATTATTATTATTATTATTATTAATCCCTATTTAATCCATATATATATATATATATACCGTATTTGCCGGCGCATAAGACGCAGTTTTTTCCCTTAAAAAGGAATGCAAAGTTCACCCTGCGTCTAATGCGGCCATATTAGCGAATGAGAGGTCGGGCAGAGAATGCAGAACAGCCGGTGGTGTATTACTAAAGGGGTCTGGAGTGATCTGTGCTGAGCAGTAGTCTACTGAGCACAAATTTGTTACTGTTATCAACAATAATGCATAATACTAAGAAAAGGTTGGAGTTTAAGAGAAAAAATGAGCTGGGGCAACAAGATAGCGATTATTGCTGCCAAGATGGCCGTGTCAGATGTAAACATCATCCACCCCCCGCTGCTGCTCTCCATTGTAAAACGTCTGATATCTCAGGTCTGCCGCTTCACCTGGGATACTTCACTCGGCGACGCCCTCCCCGCACCCACCATGGGTCATTACCGCTCAGATTCCTCCCCGCACCCATGGAAAAGACAAACATCCCACATATTAGATGTCGCCTTAACCCGCATTCGACTCGGGCCGCACAAGTTGACACAATAGTTGGAAGGAGATGATAGAAGGGAGGCAGAAAATGGTGATGGATTTTTCGCTGGAATGGGTTTTGTAGATAAATGGAATAGTGAAACAAAGAGCGTGTTAAAGTTTTATTTGAAGGAGTGTGAGCGGTGAGAGGAAGGTGTAGTATCTTGGGGAGTCTGTCTATACACACAAGGATGGAGAAAGGGTGTCCTGGCTTTGTAGTCTATTTGACAGCGAGTCGTTGTACAAAGTGGGGACAAGAGGTGCGCGGTGTGTGTCTCTGTGTGTCCTGTGGCTGACTGAATTACCTGGCTGATGTTGCAGTTGTGTCAGCGAGGACAAGTCAGGTCAGCGTCAGGTCACCCTCGAATCCTGGTCCCAGACAGGGGGGTGGCCTAAGCCGATGCAGGTGTGTATGTGCGTGTGTGTGTTAGCGCCGCTACAGTGGTAAGCAAGGTGGGATAGGAAACGGCATAGGCCTTTGTACCACCTCGACCCCTCAATCCTCACCCCTGTACCTCTACAGATAAGGAAACTGTATGAAAGAGTGCTAGTAAAAAGGCTGCAACGGTACTTGTAGACGGGACAAAAGTCTTCCACACGGTACACCAAGACCAAGACCCATCACGGCGCCACACCGTCCGCCTCAAGGTCGAATCACACCATACCATCATGGTGACACGGCACCGTCTCGTCACATCCGTTAAAATTTCTTACATTCAAACAAATAGACGTGTTACACTAAACGGTGTGCCGCCGTCACGGCTCCAATGCATCACGGTCCTGTCACGTAACGGTTTCTGGGAAAGAGTATTTTAACGTTATGAGACTGTGCCGTGCTGATAATTGTCGTTTTCTCAAGGCTTTTTGTACCCAAAACAGTGTCTTTTAGAGTTCAACTCCTCTTCTTTATCCAACAGAAGTGCTATTCATGCAAATTTCTTCAGCCATAGCCTCTGAGGCACCATCTCTGCTTAGAGGGTGAGCAGGAACTGCCGAGAATGACGGAACCGTGACATATAGTGTGAATACAAGGCACGGCTGACGGAACGCTGCCGTGATTTCAGAGTGTGAACCAGCCTTCACCTGTACCTTCCTGAAGAAAACTAATCAACCCTCGCGACTGTTCTAACCTAACTTAACCTTCTGGCTGAAATAACGGTAGATTTTTGGTACTACGTGTAATGCCATTATTATTCAATTGCGCCATGGGAAATGGGGCTCAAAATACTCAGAATGAAGAAAGCTACACGATGATGGAGGTAAGAATCCTAGGACTTTTGAAAGCCCACTACCAAAATAATACCAATATCTTTGCAAATTTTCCATAAAGTCTAAACACATAGCAGAAAAGCAACAAAGGCATACCTACAACATTAAATCTAAATTATATGTCATAGGTAGCAAAATATTAGAATATCAATACGTAGGGGCATCCTGCAATATATTATGACCGATTTTGGTTACCCTGTCATTCCTTTTACATTTTAACTAGTATATTTTTTCATTCACATTCACTTCACTGTGAATATTGTATTAGGTACATGCTCATAATTATTTGCTTTCCTTACAAATCCCATTTTTTTTTATAACTTTTGATAAATTTACGAAATAATTTTTTTTCACCCAAAAACACCAATATTTTTTTCGTCTCAAAACTTCCTTGTAACATAGGAGTGCGTCTTATACGGAGGTGCGTCTTATGCGCCGGCAAATACGGTATATATATATATATATATATATATATATATATATAATATATATATATATAATATATATATATATATATATATATATATATATATATATATATATATATATATATATATAATATATATACAGGGAGGTCCCGAAGATACGAGCAGTTAGGTTCCACCTGGCATACTCGTAAAGCGAAATCTCGTATAACGAAACACATAACTAATGGTAAAATATGGGTTTGGTTCCAGGACCCCATCAATTAAAAAAACAAAAAAAAACAAAAACATGTTTCTCAAGCTAAAATAAACTATAGCAAACACAACAAACACACAGCGTCTATATTACCTACACTGTACTACCTATTCTGTAGAAAAACCACTCTGAAAGAGAAAATAGCAAACAAAATAACATAACTGCACATTAATTAAACATAAAACATAAATGATGTCATCAAGCTCATCATCAGTCACCAGCCAATGACAAACTGTTTTTAAAACTTCTCGACCAATCACAAGTCAGCGAGACATATTTCCGGGCAAGAATGGCATGCCAGACTGCCTCTCCGCCCTCTGTCCCCGTCATCCCAAACTAATTCTCGTTTTATTCGGAATGCTTGCGTTTTAAGGAGTTTTAATGTATCAGATAGTAAGATATAGTATAAGTAAAAAGCCTGTGTTGCTAGTGTTTTGGTGTTAGAAGGTGTGTATGTGGGTTGAAATAGTGAATATTTGTGTTATGGGGCGGTGGGGCCGCGGCAAGAATTTCTCCGTCACTCACTGCCCCAGCAGTCACCTCATCATAACATCTTTAAATCACCCTTATTTAAGGTGACACACGGTGCTACATTGATTTAGATAATGACACGTGTATATAACATCTCACCATAAGCACTAAGTTGTATAATAACGAGTAATAAGACGTTTAAGCCTGCCCAAACCTACAGTGGCGGAGGAGGTGGCGGCTCCAGCGGCCAGCCGCCACTCAAAACTTTTGAGTAAAAACCCGCCGTCATCCGCCTCACCTGTGCCTTCCTGAAGAAGACAGTCAGCTCCCACGCCTGTTATAGCACCATAGGATATCACCAGGGATCATAGGATTCCTCAAGGGGTTCTCGCTCCCCTACTAAATATTACCAAAGACATCTATCTCCCTTGGTCTAGTGGTGTTGATATCCACCTCACGGGCTTCATGGGCTTCATGGGCCGGCTCATGCTGCTGCTGCTGCTACCAAAGGCCACACTGCCAGACGTGGATGAGTCCCTTGCTTGTATTTCATCTCTTTTCTCATATATATGAATGATATCCATCCAAATGCAATCATATGTCTACATTCATCTAGAGAAATGATATTTCATAGCATACCAAACAATAATAAGCGAGCCTGGAGACTTCCTACCTCTGCTAATACGTACCAGTCTCGAGCAGTCGTTGGCCAGTCTGCACGTTATTTTCAGATTGATTATCGTACAACCTTAGGTAAAATCAGTCAGTAAATAATTAGTCAGTAAATGTTTATAATTTTAGTAAATAACTTGTAATTTACTTTAGTAAATAACTTGGTAATTTTACTCACCCCAGTTTGAATGTCGTAACATTGGATTTTCGATCTCGTACAGGAAAACCTCGTTTATCCGGCATCCTCGGGGGGGGGGGGGGGGGGGGGGAGCGCATGCCGGATAACTCATTTTGCCGTTGTTTTGAGAGTTACTCTTATGGAATCGCCCAAAAACCCTTTTTTTTTTTTTTTCTTTTTTTTCTTTTTTTTCTCTTTTTTTTTTCATCACAAGGAACTGGCCAAGGGCACAACAAAAGTGGGTAACACAAAGCCCGCTTAGTTGGCAGTCCCTATAAAGAAGACAGTAAGAGAATAAAAAAAAAAGTGGGGTAGGCCAATTTAGTTCTGGAGGTGTCTTGTTACTCTTCTTGTGAAAAGATGTAAGTCATAGGAAAGTGGAAAAATAGAAACAGGAAGAGAGTTCCAGAGTTTACCAGTGAAAGGGATGAAAGAGTAAAGATACTGATTAACTCTTGCATTAGGAAGATGGACAGAATAGGGATGAGAATAGAAACAGGAAGAGAGTTCCAGAGTTTACCAGTGAAAGGGATGAAAGGGTTGCCAACCCTGCGTACCCCGCCAAATTTGAACTAAATTTCTGCCGATTTTCTCAGTTTTTGAAATAATGATACCTAATTAATGCCTGGGTTATCCTGCTGAGTGCCCCTTTCTACCCCCCACTCCTCGTCAGGATGGACAAGCCAGTCCTCGTGTCACACGCCACCACCACGAACACTCTCCTCTCTTTGTTCACAGGATCTCTCTGACGAGCTCAAGCTAGCCCGTGGTCCTCCCTGCTGGAGGCCCGGGGAAAAAAAAAAAAAAAAAAAAAAAATGCCTGGGTTGATTAGTGCCGTTGTTTTGAGGCTGCCGTTGTTTTAAATGCCGGTTAAATGAGGTTCTCCTGTATATTGAAAATAGACCCTAATTTATACATCTCGTATCATCGGATTCTTGTGTATCGAATGCTCGTATAATGGGACCTCCCTGTATATATATATATATATATATATATATATATATATATATATATATATATATATATATATATATATATATATATATATATATATATATATGAGAGGAGGGAAGCAATCAATAGTTTGTTTAGCACTATAGCATGTTGTTGTGAGACATTTATTTATTCACCTATTTACCACCTTTTGGGCTGTGATGTATACCATTGTGGTCTTTCACGGCAAGGACCCCACGCACACACACCCTGGTACCCTGACCTGTTCATTGAGTATCACCTCACTACAAAAGGTCCGAGTCCTCTCAATACTGCGTTGTCTTTCCTCGTTGTAGAGAATCAGACATGTGACCCTGACAATAATGTGCCCTGACTGCATCATGAAGGGGAGGAAAAGTTGAATAGCATCTGGAATAATTAAATGAAAGTGGAATGTATTTAACCCCTTGAGACCCAGAACGAAATTTTCATTGTAATTTGGATACCATTAGACAATTTTAATGAATATATGCAATATTTTATAGATATGACCTGTTTGATATCCTTGTCGACTAACTAATTTGGTATATTCAGTTACTTTTCGTAATTTTATGGCTCGACAACATACAATTTTATATAGCAAAGGAAAGATCTGGGCGTGAAGGGGTTAAAAATAAAACAGTGAATAACTTAAAATAATTAGCTACGTACTTAGGTTTGTTGTACTTTTTTGTTTGCACATCAAATCATTACCTAGTTTATAGAGGTGTGTCAGTTCTTACATTTCTGAACATCTTCCATCATTGTCACGTCAGTCTGTCACCAAAGACTCCAGCAGTGTCATTTCTAGCCTTTTTGGAGCCCTATGCGAAATGCTGTTTTGGGTCCCTATTTTGTAAAGCTATGGTGGGGGGATTCCAAGCCCTCTAAGGTGGTCCTTGGGCACGCCTTGAATATCTAAATGCATCAATCTGGTGCACTTTAAGAGGAAAAGAGACTAGATTCTAAAAAAAGCAAACAATGGCAGCTTGGGGGCCCCTTGGTGGCTTCGGGGGCCCTGTGCAATCGCGTAGTTCACATATAGTAAGAAACGCCTCCGTACTCGCAGTAATAACCCAAGTCTATTCGAGTTTATCAATGTCGATGTCCGAGTTGATCAATACTTTTCATAGTGACGCATTGCCTGTCTTTATGGAGTGTGGCATCGCGACAGAGGAATACCCTGTAATCATTGCCTTCCATAAATCAATCCCAGTCATCAGCTCAATGGGAAGAACAAATAACTATGCATTATTATCACATCAACTCGGTGTTATGTTGTTAGGATGTGACCGTAGCTCAGAGGAGAACGGGACACGACTGCCTGGTTTTCGGTGACGGAGTTCTCTTGATGTCGTGAATCCTGCCGTTGCTTCTGTCGTCCTTGTTTACATCGTAGTCGTCGTCTATTTCTTGGGCCTGGTCAAAGAGGACGTGGATCTCGGTCTCTTGGTATGTGCGAGGCTCGGGATGCACCACCAACATTGAACCACCGGCAGCTGCAACACGGACACATTCAATTAAAGGGATATAATAAAGGAGAGGTAGGATTTTTTTTTACGGCTATTAACCCGGGTAGAGCAAGAAGTAACGGATTCAAGTTGGAAAAGCGTAGATTTAAAAAAGAAATAGGGAAAAACTGGTTCACAAATAGGGTGGTAAATAATTGGAATGGACTCAGTCATCAGGTAGTTAGTGCGGAGTCAATAGGGAGCTTTAAAAGGAGGCTGGATAAATTCATGGATGGGGATGAAAGGTGGATGTAGGTAGTGTTAAGTAACAGGAACTACCACGTGTAGGTCTCGCGGTCTCTTGTAGCTTCCTTATTTTCTTATGTTCTTATGTTCTTATAAGTCTCATAGCGGCCATATGACTCACACAATACAAATAAAACAAATACAGTAAACCCTCTCATATTCGGACTAATTGGGCCAAGGAGTGGTCCAAGTAATGCAAGGATCCGAATAATGGGGGGATATGTAAAAAAAAAAAATAATAATAATAATAATAATAATAATAATAATAATAATAATCTAAGTGTATAAATAAAAAAGCTAGGAAATTTCGACCCCTAAAAAAAAATAAAAAAAAAAATAAAAGGAGAAGGTCCGAATAATGTCAAAGTCCGAATAATGAGGGTCCGAATACGAGAGGTTTTACTGTAGTGCAAACATACAGTCATACATGTCTGAATTTTTTTGTGTTCTCCACTCTTCTTTGCACTGATGTTGCAGCGCCATGAAATTTCCCCGTCGTTAATATTTAAGAACATAAGAACATAAGGAAACTACAAGAGGCTGCAAGACCTACACGTGGTAGTTCCTGTTACTTTTTGTTAAACTGTTTGTTATTTGATTTTGTTAACCCCTTCACGCCCAGATCTTTCCTTTACTATATAAAATTGTCTGTTGTTGGCCATAAAATTACGAAAAGTGACTGAATATACCAAATTAAATAGTGGACAAGGATACTAAATAGGTCATATCTATAAAATATTGCTTATATTCACTAAAAATCGTTTAATGGCACCCAAATTACAATGAAAATTACGTTCTGGGTCTCAAGGGGTTAAACTGACACAAATCACGTTGGACCGAGATGAGACAAGTGGCAGCTCGAACCTGTGGTGGATGGGCAATCGAATAATAAAGTAATGGATAACAGACGATAATATATAGCAAAGGAAAGATCTGGGCATAAAGGGGTTAAACCGACACAAATGACGGACCACGATGAGACAAGTGGCAGCTCGTACCTGTGGTGGAGGGGCAGGGCTCAGTGTAGGAGTGGTAGCCGGCAGCCAGGGAGTTCACGTTGGAGGCCACGTTGGAGGCCGTGCGTCTCATCCGCCGCCAACCCAGAATAACACACAGAGCAATGAGAATGATGATCACGGCCATGGCTATCAGGATCTCCGTGAGGTGGTTGTTTTGGAGGTGGAGGCAGGACTTGATGAGGAACTGGACAATGGAGATGTAAGCGATCCCTTGAGGCTTCAGCATGCACTCCCCATTCTTAAACCATTGCTCGTGCACCTCATTGCTGTGAATAGTCTGCAAATAACATAAAAACATAACAACATAAGAATATAACATAAGAACATAACATAATAAGATAACGTAACATATATAACAACATATATATCATAGCAACATTAGAACATAAGAAAATAAGGAAGTTACAAGAGGCTGCGAGACCTACACGTGGTAGTTCCTGTTGCTTAACCTAGACCACGCCTAGATCTTTCCTTTGCTATGAAAAATTGTCTGTTGTTAGCCATAAAATTACAAAAAGTAACGTAAAATACCAAATGCGTTAGTGGACAAGGATACTAAGCAGGTCATATCTATAAAATATTGCTTATATTCACTTAAAAATTGTCTCATGGTAGCTAAATTACAATGGAAATTACGTTCTGGGTTTCAAGGGGTTAAGAAAATAAGGAAGCTACAAGAGGCCGTGAGACCTACACAGGGTAGTTCCTGTTACTTAACGCTACCTACATCCACCTTTCATCCCCATCCATGAAATTGTCTAGTCACATTTTAAAACTCCCTATTGACTCCGCACTAACTACCCGACGACTGAGTCCATTCTAATCATTTACTTTAATTTATACGATGATAATTTTTTATGGGTAAGAAAAAGGAAAAAATACTATAGACAAAGGAGGAACTTTTGAGATTGATGAGATTATTTGTTTTTTTATGTACAGTAAAACCTCTCATATTCGGACTAATTGGGCCAAGGAGTGGTCCGAGTAATGCAAGGATCCGAATAATGGGGGGATATGTAAAAAAAAAAAAAAAAAAAAAAAAAATTTAGGTGTTTAAATAGCTAGGAAATTGAGGAGGTCCGAATAATGTCAAAGTCCGAATAATGAGAGTCCGAATACGAGAGGTTTTACTGTAGTAGGAATTGATCAGGATATTTACCTCCAGTGTCAGGTTCTTGATGTCGAGGGCTTGGGAAAGTGTTTTGGTAATGTTGCAGCTACACTTGTGCTGGAACTTGACGTGTTTGATGATCACATAGTGAGGTATGAAGGCGTCGTTGAGGCAGAGCGACCGTGGCTCCATCCGGTGAATCAAATTACCATCCATGAGCAGGATAGTATTCTCCCCTGCAAGAAAAACATAAAGCTATAGTTCTTTGTAAATATTGGTTAACCCTTTCACACCCGAATCTTTCCTTTGCTATAACAAAATCTTATGTTGTTGAGCCATAAAATTACAAAAAGTAACTGAATATACCAAATTAGTTAGTGGACGAGGATACTAAATAGGTCATATCTATAAAATATTACTTATATTCACTAAAAATCATCTATTGGTACCCAAATTACAATGGAAATTACGTTCTGGGTCTCAAGGGGTTAAGAAAGGTATGCCGAGTCCCATAAAGGGAGTCTGATGTAGAGCCCTATGAATACATTCCCATTGTAGAGGCACGAGTCATAAGAACATAAGAAAATAAGGAAGCTACGAGAGGCCATGAGACCTAAACGAGGTAGTTCCTGAGTCACACCTTCAGGCACGATGAGTAGAAAGGCTTCGGGCCCGAGGTGGCGGATGTCATTATCCACCAGTCTGATGCGGTGCCGAATGCGGAAGTCCATGCCGTGGCTGGGGAGGAGGAGGAAAGTGTTGCCCTGCACCATGACTTGGCCCTCCACCCTGAGGCGCCAGGGTGACGTGTGCAGCCGAGGAAATTTGTTGTTGAGAATGCAGGCGTCGGCGATGGTCCCTTCCAGAAACTGTGTGACGTTGCCTGCAGGGGAGAGAACCATTGTTTAGGCCGCATGTACATACACACTTGTAATTAGGTCACCAGGGACAGTCTAGAAGGAAAACATAAGATCATAAGAACTGTGTGACGTTGCCTGCAGGGGAGAGAACCATTGTTTAGGCCGCATGTACACTACAACCACCAACCAGTAACAAAAGCTGACTCATGTTAACGTGGAACATGACTGTCACTATGATGATGATGATTTGAGAAATATAAGGACACTAGCCGCAAAGCCGCCCTCCGGGCGGACTTTTTGGCTAGCTCCTGCGGAGGGCTATTGAAAAAAATATTGGTGGGCCTTTGGCCCACCACCTGTGTTTAGTGGGCCTTCGGCCCACCAAACACAGACTCTCCAGATAGCCCCTTCTAACTTTCCTGAAATCATGGATGTAGAAATGTATATTAATGCCAACCCATTCACTCACCCATTACCCATCACCCCCCACCCATTCACTCACCCATTACCCATCACCCCCACCCATTCACTCACCCATTACACATCACCCCCCACCCATTCACTCACCCATTACCCCCCACCCATTCACTCACCCATTACCCATCACCCCCCACCCATTCACTCACCCATTACCCATCACCCCCCACCCATTCACTCACCCATTACCCATCACCCCCCACCCATTCACTCACCCATTAACCATCACCACACACCCATTACCCATCACCCCCCACCCATTCACTCACCCATTACACATCACCCCCCACCCATTCACTCACCCATTAACTATCACCACACACCCATTCACTCACCCATTACCCATCACCCCCCACCTATTCCCTCACCCATCACCCCCAACCCATCACCCCCCACCCATTCACTCACCCATCACCCCACACCCATTACCCATCACCCCACCCATTCACTCACCCATTACACATCACCCTACATCAAGGTTTCCTCAATTCACGCAACCCACTTTTTTTTTCACAATTCTCGCTAATAGGCTGCTAAAAAAAAAAAAAAAAAAGTGATCGGATCATCTCATAAGTGGGCTTAAAACCTTCCCCTGCTCGACCCGATTCCAAAACTGTGCCATATGAGGGGATTCCGCCACAGGGGGCGGCACCCAGAGCGGACACACACACACACACGCACACACACACACACACACACACACACACACACACACACACACACACACACACACACACACACACACACACACACACACACACACACTTTCGCTTATATTATTATAGATAAGTAAATAAGGAAGCTACAAGA
Organism: Chionoecetes opilio; assembly: GCA_016584305.1. NCBI lineage: Eukaryota > Metazoa > Arthropoda > Malacostraca > Decapoda > Majidae > Chionoecetes > Chionoecetes opilio. The sequence continues at coordinate 246,548 of JACEEZ010025755.1, read as the reverse complement.
GGCTGTGGGACATAAGAACATAAGAAAATAAGTAAATAAGGAAGCTACAAGAGGCTGTGGGACATAAGAACGTAAGTAAATAAGGAAGCTACAAGAGGCTGTGGGACATAAGAACATCAGAATATAAGTAAATAAGGAAGCTACAAGAGGCTGTGGGACATAAGAATATAAGTAAATAAGGAAGCTACAAGAGGCTGTGAGACATAAGAACATAAGAATATAAGTAAATAAGGAAGCTACAAGAGGCTGTGGGACATAAGAATATAAGTAAATAAGGAAGCTACAAGAGGCCACGAGACATAAGAACATAAAGAACATAAGTAAATAAGGAAGCTACAAGAGGCTGCGAGACCTACACGAGGTAGTTCCTGTTACTTAACACTACCTACATCCACCTTTCATCCCCATCCATGAAATTTTCCAGCCTCCCTTTAAAGCTCTCTAATCTGAAAGAAACTGAAGTGGTGATGGTACAAATGAGGGAGGGAATGGGTGTTTGATGGGTCCTAATGGTGGGGAGGGGAGACAGAGAATGACCAGGATTACAATGGGGGAATTCTGTCTTACTAATATACTTTCCATTGTCTCAAGTTTGGAGCCACATCTTCCTACCTTTCTCAGTGGGATTTATTTATTTATTTATTTATTTATTTATTTTTTATCAGTGGGATTTTTTTTTTTTTTTTTTGTCTTCTTCTTTTTTTCCCCAACACGTTGAAGCCTAAGTTTAAGCGTTGCGTTGAAGTTGGGAAATACATGTCGTCATAATGATAGTGCATATACATACTGTAGTTGGTAACAAGATACAAAAATGCAAATAATAGGTGAATTGTAGTTGTGGGCTGGTGATGCTTAACCCCTGCACGCCCAGATCTCTTAACCTTTGCTATAAAGATGTGTATGTTTTCGAGCCATAAAATTACGAAAAGTAACTTAATATACCAAATTAGTTAGTGGACTAGGATACTAAACAGGTCATAGCTATAAAACATTGCTTATATTAACTAAAATTTGTCTAATGGTACCCAAATTACAAAGGAAGTTACGTTCTGGGTCTCAAGGGGTTAAAGGAAAGATTTATATGGTTTACGTTCCTTTAGATGTTTCACAGTCTTACCTTTGAATGAATTGCCGTCAAACACCAGCATTGAGATCTTGTTGTTGCCTTGAAGACGCACCGCTTGTCTGCCCAGCGATACAAACGTGTTATTGATGAAGCTGATGGTCTCTTGCAACTGGTTGTCTATGGCTCCCGTGTCAATATGTGCAATAGTAGTGTTGGTGAAGGTCACTCGATGCAGTGTATGGTTTGCAAACACTCCCGGTGCTATCCTCCCGACCACACTGCCTGTCACTTGGAACACCACGCCCTTGTAGCCTCTCGACGGCAGGATGGGTTCGCGAGGCCTTTGACGGGACACACCCAACATGCCACTGGGAATCTCACTCAAGTTAGAGTTTGAAATAGTGATGTTAATGTGGCTGTTTTTTCTCATTTTGAAGGAGTCGGCATCTAGGCGTAGATTTTGTATGTCATTGAAGATTATCATGAGGGTTTCAGACTTGAAGCTCCCACGAGGAACCGTCAGTTGGCTGCAGTTCCTGATTCTGATGTATTGCTGGCCGTGAAATAGGTTGCCGATGTTCTTGTTCTGAAATATAGCAAGATAAGCTACTATAGATAACACTATAGTCGCCAGTCACTAGCCACTTCACTAATGTCACCAGGCACAATATATTACAAATTTTAGCATCACTACAGACTTTTATGTGCCCCTGAAGACATGCAGTGTGATGTACATAATATAAACTACTGTGTATCATCTTCAGTGGCACATACAAATCAGTAGTGATGCTATAATTCGTAATATATTGTGCCTGGCGACATTAGTGCAGTGGCAAGTAACTGGCGACTATAGTGTTATCTACGGTAAGTATAGGCATTGATGAAACCATAAATATTGCTCATTATATAAGCGTAAAAATTGTAAGGTTAATTTCTTACTTGATTTTATAGACGGTAAAACGAGAGATCTCCGAAGGCTTAACTCAATCATTCGGATGAAAATAATGTTTTAGCCAGAGTGTTTGGGATTTCCTTATAAAATACATTTCTAACTAAAGAGAAGCTATAGGTGTTGAAACAATGAGGGACAGAAGATAGTAATTGATATGTTTGGAGAGAATTATATAGTAGTCAACAAAAGGCTATGAGAGGTGCTTATTTCAGAAAGTCAAAAGCGCCACAAATAGAAAACTAAGAAAATGGCTTCAAAATGTTTTCATGTTCAAAATGTCATATCTTTTGAACCAAGCATACACAATTATGAATTCATCTTTTTGTATGCTTGGTTCAAAAGATGTGACATTTTGAACATTGAATCATTTTGGAGCCATTTTCTTAGTTTTTTATTGATGGCGCTTATCGACTTTCTGAAATAAGCGCCTCATGAGTAGTACAAAGTAACAGAGGCACCTACACCACTTTGGCAGTCGCAGTTGACCCACATGTTGACACAGCTGCAGAAGTCAGGCTCCTTGTCAACACACTGCATTAGTGGTATTAAACACAATGTTGCTGGTTGTATGGCTAGAAACTATTGAAATTATGAAGATGTAAAGCACTTTCATATTGACCAAGAGTACTATTTGGTGTTTACTAGAATGTCACTTTTACTTTGTTGCTCCTTTCTCTTTCTCTTATCCTTTCTTTCTCTTTCTTCCTCCTTTTTTTCTCCTTTCTTTCTCTTTTTCTCCTTTTTTTCTTTCTCCTTTTTTCTCCTTTTTTCTCCTTGCTTCCTCCTTTTTTCTCCTCTTTTCTCCTTGCTTCCTCCTTTTTTCTCCTCTTTTCTCCTTTCTTCCTCCTTTTTTCTCCTTTTATCTCCTTTTTTTCTCCTTTCTCCTTTTTTCTCCTTTTTTCTCCTTTCTTCCTCCTTTTTTCTTCTTTCTTCTTTAGGACACACAATGTTTCCTCTCTGTATTAACAAATCTGTGAGTGAATTCAACACTGTACTATAGTAATGCTGGATGCTCTCGACACAGTTCTATAGTAATGTTGGATGCTCTCGACACAGTTCTATAGTAATGTTGGATGCTCTCGACACAGTTCTAGTAATGTTGGATGCTCTCGACACAGTTCTATAGTAATGTTGGATGCTCTCGACACAGTTCTATAGTAATGTTGGATCCTCTCGACACAGTTCTAGTAATGCTTGATGCTCCCTCCACTCCCTGCTAAGAGGATGTCAATAGTGAGAGTCTGGTGGTGGTAATCCCAGTGCTTATCAGGGTTTCCTTTGAGCGTGGGGAGTGGGCAGCCGGGGTACACTAGGGATTCCCGGGAGCCTGTGTGTCGGTGGGTCAGCCTGGCATCCTGGGCTGAGTCAGGGGGCAAAGGAAGTCTTGTGAGGGTTGTGCCTTAAACGTTGTGAGCCTAAGAGATGTACCGTGGGAATGTTTTTGAAGTCTCAGTCTATCTATAGACATTACTTAATGACTTTTTTTTCATGGCCAAAACATTTTTATTTTTTTTTTATTTTACTTTTTTTTCTTGACTGAGTTCCGTGGAATAGATGTCTGGGTACATTTTTTTTTTTTTTTTTTTTTTTTTTTTACACATTTGTGCCTATAGCGCCTGTAGGCAGTGACTTCTAAGGCTCAGATGGTAGGCCCTGGAGGTTCACTTGAGGGCTGTGATGGTTGGCCCTCGCCCGTGGTGGCGCAGGCAGGATTTTTATAGTGACGCCTGTGATTAGAGGCTCATGCCGCCCCCCTGTGTCCACTGATGCACTCGCAATCGAAGGCAGAGTTAATGGGCAGCGTGTGGGTGTTCTTAGGCCACTCGACGGTGCAGAAAGATTTTGATTTTCGTCAGGGATCAAACTCGGGTCACCGAGAACGCCACTCGGAGACGCTAACCACTCTGCTACCGCCTCCCCTTCAATTAGATTAGATGTTTACTTCTTAACATATAGGTTTGTTTGTTTTGGGTTAGAGGCTAAGGATATAACACTCTTATTTATTAGCTTTTTATATTTCAAGTTTTGAAATACATATATACACAGTCATCCATTCATCACATTTTCAACCCTTAGATAATGAGCAATATTTATGGTTTCATCAATGGTTATACTACTTAGCTTATCTTGCTAAGAACAAATCATACAAAAAATAGGGTATTATTCCAGATGAACACCGAATTCACTTTGGTGGACGAAACTATTTTTTTCTGGTGAGTTTTGACGTGTTTTGAATTAATCTGTTAACCGTTTGTTGCAATTTACTATATATATATATATATATATTTTAGTTAGATAAAGGTTAGGTTAGGTTAGATTAGGTTTAGGCTATGTTTGGTAAAGGTTAGGTTAGGTATAGATTCAGTTAGGTTCAATTTTTTTTTTTGTCATTTTTGTTGCAAATCTCAAAACAAAACAAAAAACAAACAAAAAAAACATTATTTGCGACAGAAACGGTTAGCAGATTAATTAAAAAAATATCAAAACTCACCAGAAAAAAATAGTTTCGTCCACCAAAGGAAGTTCGGTGTTCATCTGGAAATGTACAGAAATAGTCCTGCCAGAATCAAGGACAGAGTGTCTGATGGGTAGTATGGAAGCTTATTTTTAGCTCCAAGTTACAAGCATACGAGTACTGATATTTTTCAGTACTGTGTTAAAAGCTCCTCCATCCTTGGTTGATAATAACCCATACTGTATTCACTGCCAGGAAAACAATACATGTCTACTGGCAACATATTCATACCCAGGTTATTTCTCCTTAACCCCTTGAGACCCAGAGCGTAATTTTCATTGTTATTTGGGTACCTTTACACAATTTTTAGTGGATATAAGCAATATTTTATACCTATGACCTGTTTAGTATCCTTATCGACTAACTAATTTGATATATTAAGTTACTTTTTGTAATTTTATGGCTAACAACATACAATTTTTTATGTAGCAAAGGAAAGGTTCAGGATCAGGGCGTGAAGGGGTTAAATCTGATGTTGTGTTAGTTTTGGGTTTAGGTTAAAGAATCAAGTATATCATCACCACATGTTTTTTTTACTGGGCTCCTCTGACTGACTCTCCCTCACACACTCCTACCCATCTGTCTTCTCATTCCATCAGGGGCAGCCACTTGCACCCACAGCATCTACCCTTTTGTAATATCAAGGAACTGGCATGTCTGGGTGTGACTCTATCTTAGGTATCAGGCCTTACAATGAACAGTCTGTGGTGTGGTGTTTTGAGCAGGGAAGTCACATGAGAACACACTGCGGGGTCATCACCAAGACACATGACAACACACTGCAGGGTCATCACCAAGACACATGAGAACACACTGCAGGGTCATCACCAAGACACACGACCAACACACTGCAGTCATCACCAAGACACATGAGAACACACTGCAGGGTCATCACCAAGACACACGACCAACACACTGCAGAGTCATCACCAAGACACATGAGAACACACTGCAGGGTCATCACCAAGACACACGACCAACACACTGCAGAGTCATCACCAAGACACATGAGAACACACTGCAGGGTCATCACCAAGACACACGACCAACACACTGCAGAGTCATCACCAAGACACATGAGAACACACTGCAGGGTCATCACCAAGACACACGACCAACACACTGCAGGGTCATCACCAAGACACACGACAACACACTGCAGGGTCATCACCAAGACACACGACCAACACACTGCAGGGTCATCACCAAGACACACGACCAACACACTGCAGGGTCATCACCAAGACACACGACCAACACACTGCAGGGTCATCACCAAGACACACGACAACACACTGCAGGGTCATCACCAAGACACACGACAACACACTGCAGGGTCATCACCAAGACACACGACAACACACTGCAGGGTCATCACCAAGACACACGACAACACACTGCAGGGTCATCACCAAGGACACACGAACCACACACTGCAGGGTCATCACCAAGACACGACCAACACACTGCAGGGTCATCACCAAGACACACGACAACACACTGCAGGGTCATCACCAAGACACACGACCAACACACTGCAGGGTCATCACCAAGACACACGACAACACACTGCAGGGTCATCACCAAGACACACGACAACATACTGCAGGGTCATCACCAAGACACACGACAACACACTGCAGGGTCATCACCAAAACACACGACAACACACTGCAGAGTCATCACTATAATACACGACCAACACACGTTCATCTTTCTTGGCATCCTATTGTTGAGTACATGATCCACACTGTTTGTTATGTGACCTTTACCTTCAGTTAAAAGGACAAGATGACCTCATCTGTGCATTGTACTGGAGGTCAGCAAGTGGCCTGGGCTCAGGGATATACATGTCCCGCAGACTGACTTTCATGGGCTCGGTGTGTTCATAGGCGACATTGAGCTCCAACTCCTTGTATGTTTTGACCTCGGGCACGGCCACCACCCATGGCTGGAAGGGGCTGGGGCTGGGGGGCTCCAGGACTTGGCTTAGGGAGGCCACGTGGGGCTGAGAGGTGGTGTGCAGGGTGGAGAAGCTGTGGGAGAAGCGGCAGTCCTCAAGGTAGCTGGCCCTCTCCCTTGCCTTGCGTACCCGCCGGGCGCACACCAGACACACCAGCACCAGGATGAGGGTGACAGCCCCCACGCTGGTGCCCGCCACTATGGCTATGATGGGCAGAGTGCAGTGCTGAGCTGCATATCTTGCCACTGTGGTGAAGGACCGTGCTGTGGCATCTTCCTGACACAGGGACTTTGCCGTCACTACCTTGAATGTTTCGTAGTCGTCGTAAGCACTCATACTGCTGATGCCCAGTAGCTTCTCAAAGGTCCTCTTGACGTTGCAGTCACAGATAATGTTGAACTTGTTGTCAATGATCTTGCGTTCATGCATTGGATACTGCCGGCTGATGAGGAGGGAATGCTCGTCGGCTTTGGCGATGGTGTTGTTGAGGAACACAATGTTGGCTGCCCGGGCATCGCTGTGAGGCCTGATGCCCAGCAACGCCTCCGACCGCAGGTGGGCGACGTGGTTGAACTCAAATAGAACCTGCAAAGAAAGACTGGTTTTAGTCTTCAATTTAAGGAAAATCTCAAGTCACGTTCATCATTGCACTATGTACCATTGTCCTTTTCATCTTTTTTTTTTTTTTTTTTTTACATCACAAAGGACTGGCCAAGGGCACAACATAAAGCGGTAACACAAAGCCCGCTCAGTTGCCAGTCCCTATAAAGAAGACAGTAAGAGAATAAAAAAAAAAAAAGGGGGTGGGCCAATTTAGTTAGGGAAGTCTTTGTTACTCTTCTTGAAAAGATTTAAGTCGTAGGAAGGTGGAAAAATAGAAACAGGAAGAGAGTTCCAGAGTTTACCAGTGAAAGGGATGAAAGAGTAAAGATACTTCTTTACGATCTGCCACTGTGACCTCTTGGTGCACAGATCAATGTGAATGTACAGACAGAAATGTATGTACAGGAAGATACAAACACTCCATAATGTGCACAAATTGAAAGAAAGACTGGATAAATGTAGATACGGAGATGGGACCACACAAATGTAGCTCAGGCCCTGTAAAATTTAACTAGGTAAACACTGGGTCTGACCTGGCTGGAGGAGAGGATATCCAAGGACCTGTTGTCAAGGCTCTGGAAGGTGTTGTGCGAGAACTCCACAACATTCTGGGCGCGCAGACAGATGGATCGCTGGATCATGTTAGGGAGGTGGCTCTTCTCCATGATCCACTCCATGTAGCTGTCTAGGTGGATACTGTTCTCCTCCATGTCATCCACCTGGGGGCAAAACGGATCTCAGGTTATTTGTGTTACATTTACCTGACTCTCTCCCTACATATATGAGGCGCTTATTTCAGAAAGTCGATAAGCGCCATCAATAAAATACAGTAAAACCTCTCATATTCGGACTAATTGGGCCAAGGAGTGGTCCGAGTAATGCGAGGATCCGAATAATGGGGGGATTATATATGGGGGTATTTAGATATGTAAAAAAAAAAAAAAAAAAAAAAAAATTCTAGGCTAGGAAATTTCAACCCCTAAAAAAAAAAAAAAAAATCTAGGCTAAGAAATGTTGACCCCTAAAAAAAAAAAAAAAAAAAAAAAAATCTAGGCTAGAATAGCCTAGTATTTGATTTGCCAGTGACAGTACTGTTTGTATGACTTATTGATTAGAGGGTAGAGTGGGGGACTGTTTTGGTCCTTCCCTACCTTTGTCCCGGTCATATTGAACAAGAGCAGCCGGGCGTTGTAGAGAGCATAGCTGCGGATGGATTTGATGTGGCACCTGAAATAACAACAATACTTCAGTGGTGATAATAACATAAGAACATAAGAAAATATGGAAGCTACACGTGGTAGTTCCTGTACTTAACACTACCTACATCCACCTTTCATCCCCATCCGTGAATTTATCCAGCCTCCCTTTAAAGCTCTCTAATGACTCCGCACTAACTACCTGTCTACCGAGTCCATTCCAGTCATTCACCACCCTATTTGTGAACCAGTTTTTCCCTTTTTCTTTTTTAAACCTACGCTTTTCCAGCTTGAATCCGTCTTGCATCTGAAACATGCAGAGAAATCACACAATAATACACGTGGCAAGGTGATGTATGTAAAGTCTATGTGGTGGTGGTGACGCGCCATCAACACCACCTCGTCATTTCCTCTGTGACTTGTAAGGGGGTTTGATTGAGGCTTTTTCTACCTCCCTTATGACAAATTCCTTGTGCCTGCTTTAGTCACCTCCTCTGACTTTAACCCTTGAGACCCAGAACGTAATTTCCATTGTAATTTGACTACCATTAGACAATTTTTAGTGAATATAAGCAAGATTTTATAGATATGACCTATTTAGTATCCTTGGCCACTATCTAATTTGGTATATTCACTCACTTTTCGTAATTTTATGGCTTGACAATATACCATTTTTTATAGCTAAGGAAAGATCTGGGCATGAAGGGGTTAATACTTATTAACCCCTTCACGCCCAGATCTTTCCTTTGCCATAAAAAATTGTCTGTTGTTAGCCATTAAATTACGGAAATAACTGAATATACCAAATTAGTTAGTCGACAAGGATACTAAACAGGTCATAGCTATTACATATTGCTTATATTCACTAAAAATCACTATAATGTCAATATAATAGTCACTATAATAGTCAAATTTCAATGGAAATTACGTTCTGGGCCTCAAGGGGTTAATAGTTCTTAGATATGAGACTTAGAAATGATACAGGAACTATCTCGTGTAGGTTGCGCGGCCTCTTGTAGCTTCCTTATTACCTCCGCCAATGAAGTTGGAGGGAGGTTATGTTTTCACCCCGATCTGTCTGTCTGTTTGTTTGTTTGTTTGTTAGTGTACAGGATTTCTCAAAAAGTTACCAATAGATTTGGACCGAACTTGGTATACCAAGTCTATTTGGTATAAGGAAGAACTGATTTAATTTTGGATGAAATCGAATCAACTGTTGCCATGGCAACCAATTATTACATGCCTGGGCGGAGGTATGCGCTCTACTGAGTGCCCCCCCCCCCCCTAGTTTTCTTATGTTCTTATGTTCTTATGAATCAAAGAAAAAGTAAAGATGAGAGGGCAAGAATCCCTGCTCTAAGAGAGGTAATATGTCTCAATAGGAGCACTGGGCACTGAGGGGTGACTCATGCACACTTCAGCTGCTTCTCGGAACCGCCAGTCAGGGTTGTTGTCCTCACCGCACCTCATCCTGACCCATGTGTATAACCGATAGATACAGGATACTAGAAGGTCCAATAAGAAATCCTGTTAAAGGTTTTGTTATTGCTGATGAGTTAGGAGAAAGGGATGACTTGAGACAGAGAGTGAGGAGGGGAGACGTGTAGGAAAGACGGTAAATTTCCAGATGAATACCGAACTTCCTTTGGTGGACGAAACAATTTTTTTTCTGTTGAGTTTTGATGTGTTTTGAATTCATCTGCTAACCGTTTCTGTCGCAAATTACTTTTTTTTTTTTTTCCTATAGTGATTTGCAACAAAAATTACAAAAAAGCAAATTGAACCTAACCGAATCTATAACTAATCTAACCTTTACCTAACCTAACCTATAACTAACCTAACCTAAACCTTTACCTAACTAAAAAAAAAAAAAAAAAATTGACAAAAACTGAAACGGTTAGCAGATTAATTCAAAATGTCAAAATTCGTCAGAAAAAAATAGTTTTGTCCACCAAAGTGAATTCGGCGTTCATTTGGAATAATACCGAAAACCTTCCCCCGGTAGACATATCCTGCTGAAATCATAGGTGACGTCCCCGCATTTCTACCTTATTTCGTCCCTCCAGATTGATAATAATAAATAGCCTACTGGTGCTATAGTCTTCAACGTTAAAAAAAAAAAAAATAATAATAAAAAATAAAAAAAAAAAATAAAAAACGGCTGGTGAAAACCCATCCAGACTTGCTAAAAAATGTAACTCAGAGGATGGTGATGTGACACAATCAATCAGGTCACACATTAGGTCACAATCTACATAACTGGCACCATAGTATACTGTCTGTGCAAAGAAAGCTGAATACTGCAAAGATTATAAATTTCCTAAGGTATTGGATGTCACTGGTCTTTTACCACGCCAGATGTGCACTTACGAAACTTCAACATTTTTCAATATATCTATTTTTCAATATATCAATTTTTCAATATATCAATTTTTCAATATATCAATTTTTCAATTCATCAATTTTCAATATATCTATTTTTCAATATCAATTTTTCAATATATCAATTTTTCAATTTATCTATTTTCAATATATCAATTTTTCAATATATCAATTTTTCAATTTATCTATTTTCAATATATCAATTTTTCAATATATCTATTTTTCAATATATCTATTTTTCATTATATCTATTTTTCAATATATCTATTTTTCAATATATCTATTTTTCAATATATCTATTTTTCAATATATCTATTTTTCAATATATCTATTTTTCATTATATCTATTTTTCAATATATCTATTTCAATACGTATATAAAAAAAACTCAACATTTTGATACGTAAATTTGTTAACATCAACAGGCGGAAGATATTCATGGTGGTGTTGAGTGTTTGGGCAGTGACTTCACCCCGAAACGTGTGGAAACTTACCCTGCTTTCCTGCTTAAAGAAAAAAAGGAATAACCGAAAAGAAAAATAAGTGATATAGGCCTTTTTTTTCATTTTTTTACGAGACTAAGAAAGAATAACAGAAAAAAGGAGTAACAAAAAAAGCCTGCTATCTGCCAGTCCCCATAATGAATCACAAGGCAACTCACCTGTCAAAGTTCAGGGTCAGGAATCGGGTCTCCTCGAGGTTCAGGTCCAGCCTCGGGTCGTCACTCCTGATGCCTTGAGTAAAGGTCTGCTGGGGTATTTCTGGGATGTGACAGTTTGTGAATTGTACGACCACCTCCATGTTATTTCTGGGGAAACATTAAACTGTGCAGGATTCATCAACTCTGAACTTTTCTCTCTAAGAGAAATATCTCATGTCACACTCCTCCCCAACCCTCTCCACACCCTGTCAAGTTCCTCTCACTGTCCAACATGTCCTAATATCCTGCCCCCATCTTACTCCTGCCCGTTCCAGTTCCTTCCCTCATGTGTCCTCCCTTTCCCGACTTCCCTGTCTTGCGGACATTTTCCCGGAATCCCCCTCCTTCTCCCTGGAAAATTTAATCTCCTTCCTCCAACAAATCCACATCCTACATCTGATCTAACCATCCTGCTGTAACATTCCGTTCTTTCTCCTTCCCTCATCGTTTCACTATTATTCTTTAACCCCTCCCCTTTATATGCTTTGCCATAGTGCCATATGACCTCTGATGTCTTGCACATTCACCCTTTTAGGCATTAAATCAATCAATCAATCTCTAAGAGAAAAGATATTACAGCTAGTAGCAAGAACCTTAGACAGAATTATAAGGATCATTTGTGACCTAATTGACAAAATAAAGGTGTAATGAGCATAAATACATCAGAAGCTGTAAAACCATAGGGTTAACCTTATGGCGGAATAAGGCACTGGTGACGCGCCGGTCTGCGAGTGCAATTCTGATGTGGCGTAGGTTCGAGTCCTCGCTGGGCAAGGAAAAAGGAAATTATTTATTTCCGAATTGTGAATTACCAGCCCGAGTCCAATGGGCTGCGGGGAAGGGACAGATGTCATGTTTCCCATCGCACACGTGAAGGCTGATGTAAGAGGCCACTGGTAGGGTGGAGGTCAGTGTAAAAAGGAGAGACCCATGTGTGTCCAGAAAGAGACTGATGTTGTGTTCCCTGGCGCACACGAGAGAGAGTAAAAAAAGAGAAGAGAGAGAAGAAGAAGGAAGAACAGTAAACACAAAGAAGACTGCCTCCCCCCAAAAAAGAAGAGAGAGAAGAAGAAGGAATAACAGTAAACACAAAGAAGACCGCCTCCCCAAAAAAAGAAGATAGAGAAGAAGAAGGAAGAACAGTAAACACAAAGAAGACCGCTTCCCCCCACCACAAAGGTATAACAAGAAGTAATGGATTCAAGCTGGAAAAGCGTAGATTTAGAAAGGCAATAGGGAAAAACTGGTTCACAAATAGGGTGGTGAATGATTGGCATGGACTCAGTAGACAGGTAGTTAGTGCGGAGTCATTAAGGAGCTTTAAAGAGGGGCTGGATAGGTTCATGGATGGGGATGAAAGGTGGATGTAGGTAGTGTTAGGTGACAGGAACTACCACGTGTAGGTCTCGCGGCCTCTTGTAGCTTCCTTATTTTCTTATGTTCTTATGTTCTTATATAACAAGCACTGAGGGGTCAATGAACTCACGGTGCCCGGGTGCTGAAGTAGAGGGAGCGCGACACAAGCTCCATGTGTGCTATGTCCTCCAAGTGAATCTTACGCAGCTTGTGGTCGTCACGGGCGAAGGTGTCTTTCCAGATGGCCACCCGCTCAAAGCCGGCCACGTGCAGGGTCTCCGCAGAGGCCGGGATGACCTGGTCGTTCAGGATCAGGTCGTGTATGTCATCCTGGAAAGTTATGCATTATAGAGAGAGAGAGAGAGAGACAGACAGAGAGACAGATAGACAGAGAGAGAGACAGACAGACAGACAGACAGAGACAGAGACAGACAGAGAGACAGAGACAGACAGACAGACAGACAGACAGACAGAGACACAGAGACACAGAGACACAGAGACACAGAGTCTCAGAGACAGAGACAGAGACAGAGACAGAGACAGAGACAGAGACAGAGACAGAGACAGAGACAGAGACAGAGACAGAGAGAGAGAGAGAGAGAGAGAGAGAGAGAGAGACCTTCAGTTTGTGTTTCTTTGTTATTATTACTCTAACATTATTATTATTAGTATTCGTTATTGTTACTCTTATCATGGTCATTATTGCAATCATCATCATCATCATCACTACCAACTTAATGACCTCAATAGCACTGCATCATAGCTATTAACTGTTACTGTACTCACGGAATTGGTGTGTTTGTGCTTGCAATACACGTTTTTCTTTAAGAGGTCACAGAGGCAGAAGGAGCAGAGGTCATCTTTATGCGTGGTGATGACCCGTCCGTGACCCCCTCGTTCCCCTTCTGGTGCAAAGGAGTTGTAGGACTTTAACCCCTTGAGGCCCAGAACGTAATTTCCATTGTACGTAATTTAGGTACCATTAGACAAATTAGCATCAAATATCAGTCAGTAAGCAGCAAGGGGTCAGGATTTTTCACCTCGTAAAAAAAAAACCCAGTATAGATACATATAAGAAAATAAAATTTTATGACGTAAATAACCACAGAAGTTTACAAACCATCACTCTCTCCGACAGCAGTAGAGTTTTCTGATGTAGAGAAGTTATGATCCATGTGTTGTGGCTTGTGATTATGAGCCGGTCTGCTTGTAAGGCTATGATCCTTATCTAGTGGCTTGTGACTGTGAGCCGGTGTGCTTGTAAGGCTTTTATCTAGTGGCTTGTGACTGTGAGCCGGTCTGCTTGTTAGGCTATGATCCTTGTCTAGTGGCTTATAATCATGAGTTGGTCTGCGTGTTAGGCTATGATCCTTGTCTAGTGGCTTGTAATCATGAGTTGGTCTGCTTGCTAGGCTATGATCCTTGTCTAGTGGCTTGTAATCATGAGTTGGTCTGCTTGCTAGGCTATGATTCTTGTCTAGTGGCTTGTAATCATGAGTTGGTCTGCTTGAGAGGGAAGACTCAGTAAGGGACTCATACACAGTGGGTGGGTCTTTAGGGGGACCATCATGCCTATCCTTATCTATATTGAAATCATAACGCGTCGAAAAGTTTTTACCACCACTATATCCGTGATCTTTAGCGTTGACAATGGGTGGTGGCACAGAGGGAGAAACTTTGTGTACCCTTGAATTGTCTTTAGGGGTTCTGTCGTGTGCGTTATTGGTCTTATTAAAGCCCGGAGCTGATAGATAAATGAGATCCGTCGCGCTGGGAACAAAACGAGACCTGTTCCTCGGTGATGTTCTGTAAACTGGTGTTTCGGGCGTCACGTTTGCAGTACTGTTATGGCGTGACGGCTTCCATGTGTACGGTTGTGTGCTGGGTGTAACGGGTGGATACTGATGACACCAACACTGACCCATCCACCAACATACCCACACCACTAGCACAATATTTTTCATGGTGACTTATCCAGACTTAAACACTTCAGTAATGACTTATCCAGACGCAGCACTTCAGTAATGTCTATCAGCGCAGTACAGATGGCTCGCTAACACTTCAGTAATGTATATCAAAAGAGAGAACACTTCAGTAATGTCTATCAGCGCAGTACAGTTGGTTCGCTAACACTTCAGTAATGACTTATCCAGACGCAACACTTCAGTAATGACTTATCCAGACGCAGCACTTCAGTAATGTCTATCAGCGCAGTACAGTTGGTTCGCTAGCACTTCAGTAATGACTTATCCAGACGCAACACTTCAGTAATGACTTATCCAGACGCAACACTTCAGTAATGACTTATCCAGACGCAACACTTCAGTAATGACTTATCCAGACGCAGCACTTCAGTAATGTCTATCAGCACAGTACAGTTGGTTCGCTAACACTTCAGTAATGACTTATCCAGACGCAACACTTCAAGTAATGACTTATCCAGACGCAACACTTCAGTAATGTCTATCAGCACAGTACGTTGGTTCGCTCTGTAGCACACCCTATCAGACACTCCCGTAAGACTGCCCGCTGTGACAGATTCCCATGTGAGCGGCAGGAAATTCAGAAGGTTGAAAGGAAATGATGTCATGGCCTTGTTTGTCCAGACTCTTTGTGTTGTGTTTACTTATTCAGAGACCACTTGTTTATATTTTATTTACCACTTGTTTATATTTTATTTACCACTTATTTACCACTTATTTACCACTTATTTACCACATATTTACCACTTATTTACCACTCATTTATTCCATTAGTATTACCTCATTTACCCTATTTTTTATTAAGTTACTTATTACTACTTACTTTTTTTTAATTATTTTATACCACTTGTTATTTACATTTTATTTACCACTTATTTACCACTATTTATATTTACACTTATTACCACTATTATTATTATTTTACCACTTATTTACTTTAGTATTTACCTCTTATTTTTTACCACTTATTTACCACTTATTTATTATTTACGACTTATTTACCACTTATTTTTATTTACCACTTAGTTATTTACCACTTATTTATTTACTATCATTTGATTATTACCACCTCAATAATGTTTTAGGTATACTAGCTTACAATTTTTTTCAGGTTTCATTATTTCTTATTATTATTACGACTTTTTAATATTTTTTTCCATTATTTACCAGTTTATTTATTATTTCTTATTTATTACTTTTTGGTTTACCTATTTAAGGTGAATATGATGAGGGTTTCATAAATCATGTGTTTGATTATAAACAGTAGTCACAGTTATTATTGATTACATGACGATTCTGGAAATAAACATATGGGGTTTTATTATGATACTGTCTATTAATACGTTAGTCACAATGACAGTGTTATCGGGTTTATATAGATAGATATTTAATATAACAGGATTATGGTTACTACAATGGTTAATATTATAAATGGAGCTCAGAGCACATAGTACATCTGACGATTCTTTGGAAAGCTAAAGCAAGTAGTTGTCAGTTGTGATGAAAGTGAGAGTATTTGATGTAAAGGGATGTGTAGGTCTAGTACAGGAACTACAGCTTGCTATTTCAGCTTTTTAGTTCCTATTTTTAGTTCTTATTTCTCTAGTCTCTTAGTCTCAGCCTTGTATTTCCTTATTTTCTTATGTTTCTTGTAGCCTCTTGGCTTCCTTATTCTTTTCTTAGTTCTTTGTCTTACTATCTTTAGCTTCCCTCTTAGCTCTTATTTCTTATGTTCTTATTATAGTTTCCTTTGAATTATAGATGGTGTAGAAACTGTGGCATTGGAAAATAGAACAAGGGTGGGCTTCCCCAGGATAAAACACAGCCCTTGTACGTGTGTGTCCCGTTAGCTTGCCCTTCCTTCCTCCAAGCTTGGTAATGTCTTCACTCCACTATTGACAAAGACATCCTTCCTCTCATTGTCAGAAATATTAACCCCTTCACGCCCAGATCTTTCCTTTGGTATATGAAATTGTCTGTTGTTAGCCATAAAATTACGAAAAAGTAGCTTAATATGCCTAATTAACTAGGGTAACTTAACAGGGGATATCTATATATAAAAAAATATATAAATGAAAATTGTCTAATGTTAGTCATATTACAACGAATACGAAGAGAATAAGAATTAATATTTTATGCTACAAAAGAAATGTATCATGCAAGTAACTGGAATTAAAGAACTGTTAACAAAGCTCCTCACCTACTCTTGATGTGCCCAACAGAGAAAAGGTTAAGTCCTTGAATATCCAGTCATCAGGCATCCTACAGGAGTCATGGGAGGGCATTAAAAGTCCCACAGGATTGCTATAGTATTCCTAGGTTTTTGGTTTTTATAAGTACTTTGACAATCGCATGGGTAGCTTAAATAGGGATTAATAATACTAATACTAATACTGAAAATACTAATACTGATCGTTGTATTGAAGTAATGATTAATCTAGCAATGCCTATCATATTTTGATCTCTTGTAGTAAGTCTTGTCTAATTTGTGGTTTTTAAGGAATATCTGGAAGTATCATGTCATTGTGAAATGGCTGAAATAGGGACTTCTAATCATTGTAACTGAAAACTGACTCCAGATTCGTGTTCAGCATGCTCGAAAACCATTAGGAACTAATTTTCAAGCAAATCTATTTTTCAAAAATGATTGCAAATTTTGCAAGGGGTATGTATGCCTTGATATTTTTTTAAATCACGTTTTTTTCAATAACTAAAAAACTATGACAGATAAGTGCAACATGAATAGAGAAGTAAATATGAAGTCGATCTAGGGCTATCATTTGGCGAAAAGCAAAAAAGTATTGATTGGTAAATAACCAAAAAAATAGCATATTCGTACATTTATACAAAATATCAATTTTCTCAACAACCATGAGGTGTTTTAACAAACAGATTACTGCATCATGTAGAACACCTCAAGATGAACCTTTAATAGTTCGATAAGTTTTCTTTTAAGACTCAGTTTTGCGGCAAAATAACAAAAACCTGATCGTCGTCAATTTTGGAATGTTTTTGAGCAGCCAGAAATCCGAAAATATTTTTTTCGATTGATAAGTGGAAATGCCAGGGATACAATTGTAGATTCATCCATTTACAATAAATTTTGATGGTTAAGTGTGGCTGTAAAAAAAAAAAAAAAAAAAAATGCAATGTGAATTTTCTTTTACAGTTGTCACTCCAATGAGCGCCTGTTCCTACGTGACTTTGTGTCATGCGCCGGCGGGACGAGCGGCGGGCGGCTGGCGCGGTGGCTGCAGCCGGACTCCTACGTGGATGTGCGGGCGTGCGAGGTGCTGTACAGCCGCGACGACATGCGTGCCGGCTGGCCTGCTATCGTCACCATCATCACCCGGGACCAGTACAACGAGGTGGTCCACGTTCCCTCCCTCAAGGTGAGCCATGGCCTGTACCTGAGACCTCACAACACCTACAGTCTAGTCTACACTGCTGCATTGTTTCTTTTTTTCTCCCTCTTCTTGATGGTTTTTTTTTTTTCCCTACACAAATTTTTTTTTAATTTTTTTTTTATATCTACTTTCTGCTACTTGTATTACTCCCTCAAGGTGAGCCATGGTCTGCACCTGAGCCCTCACAACACCTATAGTCTAGTCTACACTGATGCCTGCTAGTGCTACTTGTATTACTTGCAGTATGCAGTATTACTTGTATATAAAGCAGAGAAAATAATATGCCTGTGTAAAGTGACCAACACTAATAGCTGTGTGGCGATGGCTTGCAGGTTGAGGTGGTGGCCGTGCCGGTGACCACAGGGGAGGAAGGCAACCAGGGCAAGGCCAGGAGGATCAGCCAACACGTGCCTGATAACATGACCTTCGGGGGACACCCACAGCCCTCCCTGGACGTGCCCTACCAGGTCTCCATCAAGGACAAGATGTGCTACTGTGCCATCACCATGATTAAGGTCAGCACAAGGGTTTGGTGTGACTCTTGGACCTTGGACTGTTTGGTTTAGTTTGGTTTAATACTAATACATTGTAATTTGGGTACCACTAGACAATTTTTAGTTAATATAAGCAATGTTTTATAGCTATGACCTGTTTTGGATTGTTTGACTGTTTGTTGGCCTAGGAAACACACTTGATCCTAAAAGTGTTGCTCCAAATCATCTTGTGTTTCCTAGGCTGTAGGCTAATTCAGCTAGGACACTGAGGGGTTTTGTTAGTCACTCTTCTATTGTTTTCTTGAACCTCCCTGAACTTTTATTAAACCTCCCTGAACTTTCAATTATATATGCCTTATCCTTTTACACTAAAGTACCAGCTTCAGCAATGATGACAAAAGTAAATGGATCTTCACCTAAGACCACAGAACTATAAAAACTATAAAACTATGTCACTATAAAAATCCAGCCTGCACCACCAACGGGCGAAATCGACCAATATCAAGACTCTCCATAAGCCTACAGGTGCTATAGGCTACAACGTAAAAAGAAAAAAAGAAAAAAAAAAAGGAATTCCTGTCAACCTTTAAATGCTCTAAATGTTTTACACCTCCCTCCCCAGGCCTATGAGAATTACTCCTTTGAGGAGCTGCGCTACATGTCGCCCGCCATGCGCCGGCCCACCGAGAACATGTTGGTGCGCAGCAACAATGACGGCACCTACTCCTGCAACTGGACCCCAGGCGCCACGGGCTGGTACTCCCTCCATGTCACCATCGACGGCTACCAGCTGGAGGAGGTGAGCCCCCCCCCCCTGCCACCAAAACACATGTAATAGCTGTCACGTTGGTCATGTAATAGGCTGTATTCCTTGGCCTCACTTTTCTTCCTTTTCACATGCATACTTTTTTTTTTCTTTTTTTACAGGAACTACCTCGTGTAGGTCTTGCGGTCTCTTATAGCTTCCTAATTTTCTTACGTTCTGTATTTCTCATGATGATTTTTGTGTTTCAATGATTCTAACACTGAAAGACTCGGAGCCTTGTGTGTGTTGTGGAGGTCATGATTTAGGTGTAACTATCCATTTTTTTTCTTTTCTATTTTTGTCTTTCTATTTTTCTACGTGTTTGTGTCTCTCTTGTTATTCATTTTCTTATACTTTTGTTGCCTCAGACGTACAAGATTCTTCCTTTTAACATACATACTTTTATTTCTGTATTTCTGATGATTTTTGTTTATCAATGAGTATAACACTGAAAAACTCGGAGCCTTGTATGTGTTGTTTGTATGTATGTTTGTATATATGTATGTATGTGTTTGTATGTATGTATGTATGTATGTATGTATGTATGTATGTATGTATGTATGTATGTATGTATGTATGTATGTATGTATGTATGTGTGTGTTGTTTCAGACGTACAAGATGGAGGTGAAGGAGCCGCCCCAGGGAGTGACGCCGCCCGTCCAGAGCACCGCGCGCCGCTCCTCCCAGCAGCCGTCGCGCCTCCGCAAGTTTGTGCTCCAGAACAGCGCCGGCCTGCGCATCCGCACCCACCCCTCCCTGCAGAGCGAGCAGGTCGGCACTGTCCACGTCAACGGCACCATCGCTTTTGTGGACGAGGTGAGGATTGATGGATTGGTTGATTGTTTTATTAGGATTAACATAACATACATAAAGTTTAATATACCTACATAACTTAGGATTGATGGATTGATTGTTTTATTAGGCTTAACCCCTTGAGGCCCAGAACGTAATTTCCAATGTAATTTGGGTACCATTAGAAATTTTTTAGAGAATACATATAAGCAATGTAGCTATGACCTGTTTAGTATCCTTATCCACCAACTAATGTGGTATATTAAGTTACTTTTTGTAATTTTATGGCTCGACAACATACAATTTTATATAGGAAAGGAAAGATCTGGGCGTGAAGGGGTTAACATAACATGCATAAAGTTTATTATACATTACTTATATACAAGCCGCGATCCATTGAGCCCAGACTCTTTTATGGACCTGATGCCTTAGATTTTTTGCCTCCTTCACCCACCTTCTCATCACTATCTCCGGCACTTCCGCAGGTCCACAACAGCGATGGGGTGTGGCTGCGTCTGAGCCCGGAGAGCATGCGCCAGTACTGCATTGCCGCCCACTCCGAGGCCTGGTGTCTGCAGTACAACCAACACCTCGGCAAGACACTCCTGGTTCCCCTCGACCACCCCAAAACCATTCTGGACCAGGTAAGGAACAAGGACGGCTCTGCGTATCTCCCTCTTTTTTTATTTCATATTTATCTCTCCTCTTTTTTATACTGAATTGAGTTTTTATGTTAATCTACACAACGGGTTATCTACAGTAAACCCTCAAAATTAGCGAGGGATACGTTCCGACGTAATCCTGTGGAATTTCAAGACAAAGAATTTTGTCTTATAAAGAACTTCAATATGACTAATTTCGTCTCGAATAATTTCGAAATTTTCGAAGAATTTCGAAGAAATCCTAAAGTTTTTTTTTCGCTAGATAATTGGAAAAATCGGGGATACAATTGTAGATCCATGCTGTTTTGACATGTTTGAGTGACTTATTGTGTGGAGGGGCTAGAGGTAACCATCGGATAATTCGGACTTACGGCTAATTCGACCGAAGTCTCCCCAATTAGTTTGAATTAGAGAGGGTTTACTATATTTAAAAACAGAGTTTGTGGCATTATTGATACCAGCGTTTTCTTCCTCTTTGCACAGGTGATCACAGACACCATCAGTCGGCGCCGCACCGGCAGCTCTCGCCGGGACAACGCCATGAGCGGGGTGGAGGGGGCGGACGGGGTGGGGGGCGGGGCAGGCATGTACACAGTGGTGAAGTGTGGAGCCTCGGGACACAACATCCGCAGCCAACCCAACCTGAAGGCGCCCCCTGTAGGCATGCTGGTGCTGGGGAACATCATTACGGCAGACAGTGATGCTAAGAATATTGACGGTGAGTGAGGGGTGGGAAGTTATGTGAAGGAAATCAATGTACCATTTTCTCGGACCAGAATTTTTTTATTTTTTTTTTATTTTTTTTTTATTTATTATATATACACAAGGCCTTCTAAATATTTTTGATGGCACAAGACCCAGAATAAGGTTGTTGGCTTTCCACTTCCATAGGATTTGATAATACATAAGAACATCAGAAAATAAGGAAACTTCAAGAAGCTGTGAGACCTACTCGTGGTAGTTCCTGTAAAAAATACTTGGACTCTTTCAATACCCGGACCTTTTCCCATCAGGTACGTGGGTTCGACTAGATTCTGAGAGCACGCGCAAGTACTGCTTCACGGATGGGGAGGCGTGGTCCCTCGCTGTGTCCCGAGGCCACACTCTGTACCTCCAGCGCTCCCACAGCCACAGCAACTCCTACCTCTCCACCTCCGCAGGTTGGTGTCGGTGGTGCCATGGTGGTGCAGATTATTATTGATTGAATTATTGATAGTTTATTGACCACAGTTTTAGAATATTTACACATATTTGTTAGTTTCACAAGCGAATACATATAACAAATTCAACTAAAACAAGACAGTAGACTAGTAAGACTAAATAATGGACATTATAATCTATATGACGCAACATTATATTGCGAACTAAAAACAATTAAAAAGAACAATAGACGTAACACTAAAACGAGACAGTAGACAAGTATTAAAATCAGTATACAGTAAACCCTCACGTATTCGGACCCTCATAATTCGGACTTTGACATTATTCGGACCTCCTCCCTTTGTTTTTTTGGGGGGTCGAAATTTCCTAGCTATATATACATCTAGATGGTGGTTTTTTTTTTGGGTTTTTTTAGGGGTCGAAATTTCCTAGGTATATATATGTAAAGGTTTAGATTTTTACTGGGGGTTTTAAGTACTTAGACTTCACTTACCTCTCAATAATTAAATCACCTTCGGGTTGTTTGTTTGACTCACTATGAAGCTATCAGTCCAGGACTACATACAGGGTAAACAATAAACACTTGGTAAACACCTTATCTAGTTTATTTACAAGATCTACACATAACAAAAATAGCACCCCCCAACACAAGATTCATCCACTCAATCACGCCCTAAATATCTTCCCTACATATGCCTATGATAGCCTACCGCTTCTGGTTATCTGGCTGGGGAATAGATATAAGGGGTTATGGATTATGATTATAAGAACCTGTAGCCTCGAGCCTGTGGTCCTCGTCGCACACACACGTGGTCGACTTCCTGTCTAGCGACTCGCTCCTTGCTCCCAGCTTGCGTCTGCCTCTACCAAGCCCTCCTTCTCCTCGCGGTATGACTCGCCCTGCGTCTGTTAGCAGGAATCAAGCACCAGACACGCGGGGAACTGGAAGGAGGTGGCGAGAGGTCCAGAAGACGTCCTCGGCTGGGGGAGGTGTAGTCGTGGCCGTGACCTGTAACAGAGTGGGGGCAGGTCGCCCTGCCTCGACCTGGCTGCTCCAAGATGGCGGCTGGTGGCGCGTTGCCACTTCGGCTCATCTAAACATATTTTCTATACCCTGTTTCTTATTCTGCATGCCTGAATTCCTATCAGCCACCACATGCAATTTACTTCGGGTGTCTCTGCTAGCGCACCCTGCTACTCGTGGGGAGGCAACTATGAGCCTAAAACCCCTCCCACAGACTGGAATCCTTTCCCGCCACCAGAAAAACATTAACTGGCATCCGCCAGCGGGGACAACAGCCTGGCGCCAAGCGCAAATATGGGGACTGAATGCATATAAAATGTCTAGCCATTACATTCGCCCCACCTAGATAAAATTCTTTCCGCAGAAAGAATTTCCCGACTACCTGAACATGTTATAGCATCATGCAGGTTAAATGTAAATTATCTAATTCATTAGATCCGACCTAAATAAGTCAGTCACACATCCAGACACTCTGTGGTGTGTGTACTTTAAACCGTTTACAGGGGTTTTGCTTGTAACCAATGAGTGGAAAAAACCCCGCATTTACGTTAAGTTCAAAGTCTAGGGGATAAAAACTCCAAAGTTTCTAGCAAACCCTGTATCGGACCCAATCTGGACGTCAAGACGCGTCACATTTAATTACCAACAAATGTTATGTGGCGTAGGGTATGTATATACATAGTGTAGGTGGTACAGGTGAATGTAACATGGTATGTATACAATGGTGTTACAAAAATTCAATCCTGTCTACCTGCCTATGATTTCCTAAATACATGCACCCGTGCCATGCTAGGGAAATGTTAGTGGATCATGCAATTCTTAATCCAGGCTAACATGCCGCCGTGGAGGATCCCCTAAAGGAAGCCTATCAAGGCGCAGCCCTGGAGTCCTTTCCCTAACTCTGAGGGGAGTGGGCTCTTATACCCTACAAACACCCCATCTGTTCCTCATTGTACTCGTGAGGTTCATACAGCTCTTATGTCGCTGTCGTTCGTGTTTTGACACACTTCGCAGGAATGCACCCATCTGCTCAAATCATGGCCCATGCCTGGCCAATAAAATTTCTCGGCGATACGTTTCCACGTTTTCTTCCTGCTCGAGTGGGCACCTGTGGCATCGCAGTGGTCTAACTCGAATACGGCATAGCGATATTTTTCAGGCATGACGAATTGAAATCTCTCGTGGCCCCGGGGAGTTATGAACTCGCGGTATAAATTACCATCTCGCTCTACAAAGCTCGTATAATTACCGCGCACTGTTCTGACCGTTCCTTCGCAGTAATGCCGTCGCACGTTCTCGAGTGAAGGATCTGTCTCTACCTCCCTCCTGACGGCCTCGCTGTTCTCAAAGTCAGCAGGAGAATCCATGTTTACCTCATCCCCGAACTTTGCTTCGTGCATGACGGCCGTTGCCATTACCTGACGAACTACCTTTCTCCGTGGAATATCGTCCCGCGGCCTTTTGTGGCTCGGCGAATTGCGATATACCGGTTTCGGTGCAGTATACTGCTTGTGGAGTGGGCAGTGGGGCTCCTTGTGAACGGCCGCAGCATTTTTGTGCCGTCGGGTATTACTCGCTTCGAGATTTACTCCACGGCCTCCAGTTTCCCTTTGTGCTGGCCTATAGCTTGCCTGAAAGCGACGAGGGTTTACAACTGGGGCACTATATGTGGGCTCAGTCTTACGGGCTGGCGTCGCCGTATCCCGTCGTGGCGAGCTATCGTCTTCCCTTGGCGTATCTGCAGCCTCGACCAAAACTACGTTCGGTGGCTCAGCCTTTTCCGCATATGCCTCAAAATACGCATCGGCGACTCTACCCATTTCAGGCAACTGATTGACCCGATCAATTTTCAACATCGCGATTAGCGCTTCCGGGCATGACTTTAAGAATTGAGCGCGCAGAATTAAATCTTTGATGCCCTCGACAGTCTCCTCAGCTCCATCACTTTCGCGCCAGTCTCGCAAATTCCCGGCGATTCTCACGGCGAACTGTGAGGCAGTTTCGTTCTCCTGCAGCTGAGCTTCAAAATACTGCTGCTTAAGGCGCTCAGTGCTCAGCCCATATGCCTTTAAGAGGGCATGTTTCATCTGACCATAGTCACGGCTATGTTTATCCAGTCTATAGAGAACCTCGAGTGCCTTGCCCTCAAACAAGGTCGTAAACTGAAGTCTACGCGTGATCTCGTCATATTCCAAAAGGTCTGCCACATCATCGAACCTTCCTATGAAGTGTTCCATCCTATCGCCTTCTTTGAACATCGGAAGTTTTAATTTAGGCCGGTTCATAACTGTCAGCGCTCTTCCCCCGTTGTTACTTGCTCGTAACACTTCCAACTCATGTTCCCTCTCTTGCTGCCTATGTTCCCTCTCCTTTTCCCACTCTCTCTCTCGCTCTCTTTCCCTCTCCTGTCTCTCTCTCAACTCCTTTTCCCTTTCCTCTCTCTCCACGTGCTCGCGGGCTTTCTCCCTCTCCTCTCTCTCTCTCAACTCCTTTTCATGCTCGCGGTCTTTCTCCCTCTCCTCTATTTGTTGTACTTGCTCCACTCTCTGTGTCTCCATGAGCTTCAATTCCTTCTCGTACTCTCGCAATTGCTGCCTCTCCTCTCTTTCATCTCGTTGCCTACTGAGAACATACTCTTGTATTTCTTTTGGCTCCACGTAGCCTATCGACTCCGCCTCTTCCTTATATATCTGAACACTCATACTGGCGGGGCTATTTGCTGTCTAGAATAAATTACCCTGTGTACTCCTGGACTAGCAAGAATGAGTCCCTGTGTGGGCTCCACTTGTAAAGGTTTAGATTTTTTACTGGGGGTTTTAAGTACTTAGACTTCACTTACCTCTCAATAATTAAATCACCTTCGGGTTCTTTGTTTGACTCACTATGAAGCTATCAGTCCAGGACTACATACAGGGTAAACAATAAACACTTGGTAAACACCTTATCTAGTTTATTTACAAGATCTACACATAACAAAAATAGCACCCCCCAACACAAGATTCATCCACTCAATCACGCCCTAAATATCTTCCCTACATATGCCTATGATAGCCTACCGCTTCTGGTTATCTGGCTGGGGAATAGATATAAGGGGTTATGGATTATGATTATAAGAACCTGTAGCCTCGAGCCTGTGGTCCTCGTCGCGCACACACGTGGTCGACTTCCTGTCTAGCGACTCGCTCCTTGCTCCCAGCTTGCGTCTGCCTCTACCAAGCCCTCCTTCTCCTCGCGGTATGACTCGCCCTGCGTCTGTTAGCAGGAATCAAGCACCAGACACGCGGGGAACTGGAAGGAGGTGGCGAGAGGTCCAGAAGACGTCCTCGGCTGGGGGAGGTGTAGTCGTGGCCGTGACCTGTAACAGAGTGGGGGCAGGTCGCCCTGCCTCGACCTGGCTGCTCCAAGATGGCGGCTGGTGGCGCGTTGCCACTTCGGCTCATCTAAACATATTTTCTATACCCTGTTTCTTATTCTGCATGCCTGAATTCCTATCAGCCACCACATGCAATTTACTTCGGGTGTCTCTGCTAGCGCACCCTGCTACTCGTGGGGAGGCAACTATGAGCCTAAAACCCCTCCCACAGACTGGAATCCTTTCCCGCCACCAGAAAAACATTAACTGGCATCCGCCAGCGGGGACAACAGCCTGGCGCCAAGCGCAAATATGGGGACTGAATGCATATAAAATGTCTAGCCATTACAATATATATCCACCTAGAGTTTTTTTTTTTTTTTTTTTACATATCCCCCCATTACTACTTGCATTACTCGGACCACTCCTTGGCCCAATTAGTCCGAATATGAGAGGTTTTACTGTATAGCAAAATATAACGAAACTAAAACACCCTTAAAATGGACAATAGAAATGGTAGAAGTCATTGCACCATTAGGTATTTTTTATCATTTCCATCACTAATCTTGTCCCTTGTTCTGTTTCCTTTCAGAGGCAAACAACTTTGGCAGCCAGGGCTTTGACTTCACGCAGGCCCAGACCAGCCCGGTGTTCCGTCCCTTCCAGCAGCCGGCCGCCGGGGGGGACCCATTTGTCTTTGGTGCCATAAGTAAGTGTTGTACGCAGCTGTCTTTGTGTCATAAGTAAGTGTTGTACGCAGCTGTCTTTGTGTCATAAGTAAGTGTTGTGCGCAGCTGTCTTTGGTGCCATAAGTAAGTGTTGTACGCAGCTGTCTTTGTGTCATAAGTAAGTGTTGTACGCAGCTGTCTTTGTGTCATAAGTAAGTGTTGTACGCAGCTGTCTTTGTGTCATAAGTAAGTGTTGTACGCAGCTGTCTTTGTGCCATAAGTAAGCGTTGTACGCAGCTGTCTTTGTGTCATAAGTAAGTGTTGTGCGCAGCTGTCTTTGTGCCATAAGTAAGTGTTGTACGCAGCTGTCTTTGTGTCATAAGTAAGTGTTGTACGCAGCTGTCTTTGGTGCCATAAGTAAGTGTTGTACGCAGCTGTCTTTGGTGCCATAAGTAAGTGTTGTACGCAGCTGTCTTTGTGCCATAAGTAAGTGTTGTACGCAGCTGTCTTTGTGGTGTCGTAAGTAAGTGTTGTACGCAGCTGTCTTTGTGCCATAAGTAAGTGTTGTACGCAGCTGTCTTTGTGCCATAAGTAAGTGTTGTACGCAGCTGTTTTTGTGGTGTCATAAGTAAGTGTTGTACGCAGCTGTCTTTGTGGTGTCATAAGTAAGTGTTGTACGCAGCTGTCTTTGTGGTGTCATAAGTAAGTGTTGTACGCAGCTGTCTTTGTGTCATAAGTAAGTGTTGTACACAGCTGTCTTTGTGGTGTCATAAGTAAGTGTTGTACGCAGCTGTCTTTGTGGTGTCATAAGTAAGTGTTGTACGCAGCGCAGCTGTCTTTGTGTCATAAGTAAGTGTTGTACGCAGCTGTCTTTGTGTCATAAGTAAGTGTTGTACGCAGCTGTCTTTGTGGTGTCATAAGTAAGTGTTGTACGCAGCTGTCTTTGTGCCATAAGTAAGTGTTGTACGCAGCTGTCTTTGGTGCCATAAGTAAGTGTTGTACGCAGCTGTCTTTGTGGTGTCATAAGTAAGTGTTGTACGCAGCTGTCTTTGTGCCATAAGTAAATGTTGTACGCAGCTGTCTTTGGTGCCATAAGTAAGTGTTGTATGCAGCTGTCTTTGGTGCCATAAGTAAGTGTTGTACGCAGCTGTCTTTGGTGCCATAAGTAAGTGTTGTACGCAGCTGCCAAACAGGATGGAAGGAATTAAACAAAAACACATGCAAGCTGTGTTGTTCTTATTCTTTTCTAATTCAATAAAAAGAAATGTAGTCTGAGGCGAGGAATTGAATATATAATTTTCATTCATAATGGTAATTAAGATCGGATGTTTTTAATATACACATTATTTCTGGATTTTCTACTCAAAAACAAGTTACTGAACCTCATTTTAGTCGTCATAGATTTTTTTTCATTGTATATATGTATTTTATGTCCTTACATTCATTTGAAGTATTGCACAACTTGTCTGTCGTCCATAAAACATAACTTTTTTGTATCTCTCTCTTGCCTTAATTTGCGTATATATATGTGTGTAAGAGGAACAGTAACAGGAACTACCACGTGTAGGTCTCGCGGCCTCTTGTAGCTTCCTTATTTTCTTATTTTCTTATGTTCTTATCAAGGATGTTAGGTGATATCTTTGGTGCATTTTACTCTTCTTCTTCCTTGTCTTCATCTTCCTCCTTGATGTTCTTATTTTCTTATGTGTGTGTGTGTGCAGCGCGAGGCCAGGGCGACGGCAGCTGCAGCGTGGGCGGCCAGGCGGTGGGGCGAGGGGGCGACAACCCTCACAAAGGCCATCAACACCAGATGGTTGACACAAACACCATGACCGAGGAACCAGATGGCACGGGAACCACCACCACCTCCATCCCCGTCCCCGTCCCCATCCCCTCCACCACCACTGCCACAACCACTGCCACCACCACCACCACCACCACCACCACACCACCACCACCAAACAGCAACAGGTAGAGAATGAGGACTGAATGATTGATTTAACCCCTTCACGCCCAGATCTTTCCTTTGCTATATAAAAAATGGTCTGTTGTTAGCCATAAAATCTACGAAAAGTCACTTAATATACCAAATTAGTTAGTTGAGAAGGATACTAAACAGGTCATATCTATAGAATATTACTTATATTCACTAAAAATAGTCTAATGGTACACAAATTACAATGGATATTATGTTCTGGGTCTCAAGGGGTTAATGCCAAAAAAAAGGTGAATGTGCCAGATATCAGAGGTCATATGGCACTATGGCAAATCATAATAAGGGGAGGGGTTATAGAGAAAGAGTGAAACGGTGAGGGAAGGGGAGAGGAACGGAATGTTACAGCATGATGGTTAGAATGAATGATGTGTAATTGTTGGAGGAAGGAGATTAAATTACTCAGGGAGAGGTAGGGGAATTCCGGGAGACTTCTTAACCCCTTCACGCCCAGATCTTCCCTTTGCTAAAAAAAAATGTCTGTTGTCGAGCCATAAAATTACGAAAAGGAACCGAATATACCAAATTAGTTAGTGGACAAGGATACTAAACAGGTCATATCTATAAAAAAGTATTGCTTATATTCACTAAATAATCGTTTAATGGTACCCAAATTAGAATGGAAAATACGCTCTAGGGCTGAAAGGGTTAATACCGCCCAGTCATTCCTTAGTTTACTGTTTGTTCTGTTTGATGATGAGCTCAGTCACATGTCACACACACCCTCCCGCTCCGGCCTCCAGCGGGTAACTGAGTGGCTCGCTAAAGAAATGGAGGATATGATTGCTTATGGTCCCTTGCAGATTCTTGTGTTCAGTTTTTCCGCGTCATTTTCTTGCATTGAAATGATTTAGTTTTTGCATTGATATTTTCTGTAAATCTATTGCTTGTTTATTTTATTTGTACACTTTGTATTCCATTTTTTACTATACTATTTAGGAGGAATATGTTTACGTATAATTTCTATTATTTTTATTTCTAAGTTGTTCTGTTTACCTAAAAAGTCACCTTCAGGCAAACATAATTCTACATTGATAGTTATAAGCACTCACAACAAGGGATTTTTGAAGTACTCATACACGGACATACAACTCTGGAGACACTTTAACCCCTTCACGGCCAGATCTTTCCTTTGCTATAAAAAATCATACGTTGTCGATTCATAAAATTACGAAAATGACTGAATATACCAAATTAGTTAGTCACAAAGAATACTAAACAGGTCATATCTATAAAATATTGCTTATAGTCACTAAAAATCATCTAATGGTAACCAAATTACAATGAAAATTACGTTCTGGGTCTCAAGGGGTTAATGTTGACTCAAAGACAACAAACCACGTCAGAATATATACGTTCTCCTCCCACTGTCCTGTTGCCGTGCCAGACACCATTGCCCATGTCATGAATGGCCCCCTATCAGATCAATGCTGTGTGTTCCTAGTCTTTCTGACCCTGACCTTGACCTTGTGCCATCGGGGTGCAGTCAGTTCGTACACCAGTTGTTTCATACACCAGTAGATTCTTACACCAAAAAGTTGTTTCGTAGTCTATATGAAACCATAATCGTTCGTACACTCAGCTCAGAGTTGAACTTGACTACTAGAGTTACGATTATACCAGGTATGTACGAAAAAACTCAAAATCAGTGTACAAAACAACTAACAAAACATGGGTACGAAACAACTTGTGTACGAAACTCCCTGTAACCGTGCCGTGCTATACCGTGTGCCTAGTGCCCTCCCGCCCCTCCCCCCCTGATAGTTCAAGGTTGACCCACACGCCTCACAGCACCGGGGGAAATTCTCTGTTTTGCATCGGTGGCTCAAGGAGGAACAGCACAAGGGTA
This sequence comes from Chionoecetes opilio, assembly GCA_016584305.1. Classification (NCBI taxonomy): domain Eukaryota; kingdom Metazoa; phylum Arthropoda; class Malacostraca; order Decapoda; family Majidae; genus Chionoecetes; species Chionoecetes opilio. Next base: position 215,626 of record JACEEZ010025755.1, on the reverse strand, counting down.
CACCACCTTCACTACTCCTCACTCCACATGGCCTACAGCACCAGCAGCAGCAGCAGCAGATGGACCAGCAGCAGTTGCAACAAGTGGGACAGCAGCATTACCCTCAGTCGCAGCAGCAGGCACAGCAAGGGGTCCCGTCACAGCCGCCACAGCTGGGGGAGAGGAAGCAGGAGAAGAAGCCGCAGCAGACGCAGCAGCTGACTGTGAGGTAAGCTGCGAGGGAGTCATTTACCCTGTCCTGCATTTATGCATTTTTCTTTTCATAGGGGATTGATTTCTATTATTTTTATTTCTAAGTTGTTTTGTTTACCTAAAAAGTCACCTTCAGGCAAACATAATTCTACATTGATAATTATAAGCACTCACAACAAGGGAATTTTGAAGTACTCATACACGGACATAGAACTTTGGAGCAACTTCTGACCTAGGGCAGGAAACAATGGCACCAGAAAGCCATCTTATCGCCAGTCCAAACATCAAAGCATCACAAAAAGAATTAAGAAGAAAAGAATGGGGTCGGACAATTTAGTTATGGTGGTGACTTGACACTCCTCTCTTAAAAATATAACACTGTTCTCAAAAGGTTTCTTATACCATCCATCATAATTAAATCATATCTTATTCATACCACTCAACTGTGTACTTTATAACATACCATTGAAAGTGTACCATCCCTTGTCCAGGCCCCATAATGGTGTACCACTTCTAACATACCATTAGAAAATTGCACCTTCCCCATACACCCCCCATTAGTATTACCATTCCTTACATTCTATTGGAGGGGTGAAATATACCCTCACACACCCTTACATTACCCTACCATGACCTGGTCAGTTCCTAAACAACAGTGTACCATACCCAGCACAACCCATAGATAAGTGTAGCCTACCATTCTTCTATAAACCATAAGTGTACCATCCTTCTATAAACCACCAGCCCTCTATACACTGTCTCCACAAAGGCCCCACTGTACCACCCTAACACCCTACGCTCACCTCCCTCTCAGTGGCGTGGCACAGTGCAGCCTCTCCAAGGACGTGCCTATAGAGCTTCAGGGTGTGTCAGTCAAGGATCTAGTCAAGGCCATCGGAGAGTCCCGGGCAAACGGCAACGGAGCCACGCCGCCCCGCACGCCCCCCGCCACCCCCAAGCGGCTCTCTCGCTCCTCCAGTCCCCGGGCGGCCGGTGTCGGGGCCTCCGGGAGCAGCGCTGTCGTCTCCGGGTCTGGCACGTCTCCGCGGCAGGTCTCCCGTTCCTCCAGTCCCGTGCCGATCCCAGGTGAGCACGACAGCCTATGTAACAATGGTTTCTATGTATGTGTATTTACCTAGCTGTATTTACCTAGTTGTGTTTTACAGGGCCTGAGCTACACTCGTGTGGTCCCGTTTCCGTATCTACATTTATCCAGTCTTTCTTTCAATTGGTGATTAAAAGAAATGGTGTGTGTTGTATGTCCATTGCTTATTGCTGGTTGTGTGTTGATAACGTCACTGTCCTTATCAACTGTGAGGTACTGATCAGTTTTAAGAAGTAGGCAGGAAGGAGACACAGGCTGATATTTATGCTGCTTGGTTTTCACAGACATCTAGTTAATGGTTTGTCATGGTTTACCTTCCACAGTTATGACCTTGACATAGTTATTGTAGAGGTTGTAATAGTATGGAGTTTTATAATATAAGTCAACTCCACCTGTGACCCCCACTCCTGTTAGTCATCGGGATTAATATGAATGTCCTTCACATCATTAGTATTTTCAGTAGCATAATTAGTGTTTAATTGTATCAATCAACTTGGGTCATTGTTATGGTAGTTAACTTTTTCTTCTGATTTGTAAGTCAATTATTGCTGCCCTTTATATACTTCTAATATTTTGTACACTGTTCCTGTCTGCTAGGGAGCTGTTGCTCGACGGACTAATGCCTAAGAACACATTTGTAAATAATTATATAATCTATGTACAGTAAAACCTCTCGTATTCGGACTAATTGGGCCAAGGAGTGGTCCGAGTAATACAAAGATCCGAATAATGCGAGGATTTAAAAAAGAAAAAAAGAAAGGAAGGTCTGAATAATGTCGAAGTCCGAATAATGAGGGTCCGAATACGAGAGGTTTTACTGTACTTCTAAAGATATGGCAATAAACTAAACTAAACTAAACTCCAGGTCGTGGGAGGGAGAGTGCCAGCAGCTCCCCCCTGCACAGCTCCCCCCGCGCCACAGGGGTGTCACCCTTGGTCTCGGGCATGGGGGCCCTGGGGGAGAGGGGGGCAGCCAGCAGTCCCCCCTCAGCTCTACGCAGTGCTAATGACTCCCTCAGCGACACCAGTGTGTTTGTGTCCAGCCTAGCGCAAGACATGTCACACTCGCCCAGCGTGTCGTCCCTGCCCACCTCCACCCCTAGCACGCCAAGGAGGGTGAGGGAGGGTGCTTTGCTGCAACTCTGATCAATAACCTCATGACATTCTTATTTAAATAAGCGACTAAATATACTAACTAAACTAACTAAATATACTGACTAATTATACTGACTAAATAAACTGACTAAACTGACTAAATAAACTGACGTACTCTCATAAATAACTGCATGACCTAACAGTTCTCTTGGTAACGGTTCGGCTCTTAAAATGTCAATGTAATCACAGCATTTTGAGGTGACATATTAATTAAGCCCATATGTATAAATATGAAATATACATTTTTGGTTGTGATGTAGGAGAACAGCCAGAGAAATGGTGTACAGGATTGCAAGCCATGTCTTTGTGTGTCCCCAGGAGCCCTTCAGCACTACCTCCAAGACAGTCACACAGACGGCCACACAGACCAGCCCTGAAGGTGTCAAGTTCAACATCGGATCCACAGGTTCCAGGGAAGAAAACATCAGACTGTCGCCCAAGATGACCCGCAAGGACCGCTCGGGCAAGCCGCACCGAGGGAAGCGGGAGCACGTGGTGTCTCCGGCGACGACCCAGCGTGAGAAGCCGGGCTGCAGCCGAGACAAGGTGAAGGAAGCCATGAGTCCCTCTGTGGCTGAGTGCCTCAGGGCCATCTTTGCTGCCTTTCTGTGGCACGAGGGCATCGTGCATGACGCCATGGCCTGTGCCTCCTACATCAAGTTCCATCCGGACCTGACCAAGCAAGGCACCTTCCACTGGAAGGCCCCCGCCAGTTCGGGTGCCAAGTCCGAGAAGCTGACCAAAGAGCAGAAGGCACGCCAGCGGCACTCGGTGGAGGTCAGCACCTACAGCTACCTCAACAACGTGACTCTGCAGAACACCGACGACTTGCTCAAGCCCGGCACCAACGCCAACATCAACGAGGTTCAACGAGATCACCTCGCCGACACCAGCGGGGACGACGCCGCCGGCCGGGCCTCCACCAGCTACGCCCAGGGACCTCCGGGCCAGAAGTTGGCCACCGTCATGGAGGGAGGACCCGGCACAGACCCTCCCGACCTGCCGCCTGTCCTGCGCCACGTGGTGCTGCTGTGGGAGGAACTCACCACCAGCTGCCTCAAGGCCGTGGCACAGCAGATCATCCTCCCGTCCCCCACCATCCCCGCACGCCTCAAGAAGGCCGACAAGATGAAAGACAAGAGTGACCGGGAGAAAAAGAAGCACAAGAAGAAATCTTCCTCCAGCAGCAGCATACCCATGTTTGGCGCTGAAGCAGCAGCAGCGGCAGCAGCAGGGGAGGAGGAAGAAGGCGTGTGTGAGTTGTGCGGTTGTAACGTTCCTTCGGAGAGTTCCGAACAGCATTTCCGGACGGTTCATCCCGGGTGCGGCGCCTCATCCAAGGGGTGCGGCTACGTGGGCACCCGCTGGAAGGTGTTCCCCACCAAGGACCGGGTGTCCCAGCCCTGTGGCGAGGCGGTGAGGGGCTGCTTCCACATGTGCTGGAGCTGCCGGAACAGACATAAGGGACAGTTCAGTCAATTTGCCGGCAACAAATCCAGCAACGGAAAGGCCAAGAGAAAGTCCAGCAGCAAGCTGCTTTCCCCTCTGCCCCAGCTGGATGCACACGTCATTATGAGGAACAATGCCATGTTTCTGTTAGACTTGGCCAGTGCAGCATCTCCAGCACTGCTGTCTCGCGCCCACCTGCTGCGGCGGTCGCCCTGCATGATGCCCTGCGTGTCAGAGCTCAGCCCCGACAACAGCCCCTTCCCCAAGGTGAGTCCAGACACTAGGCAGAGATAGGCTCAGGGACTCAATTGTTTCATCGCAAGAGAGAGAATTGGAGAGGTGACAGGAGAGTTATTATGACTGAAGCATTGATAGAGTGGATAGAAGTTAACTGTTAGGGGTATGGAGTGATGGGGTAGAGGGAAGGGATGCTAGTGTATTGAAGGGCTATGGATGTATAGAAGTGTGGGATGTAGTTGGTGGTGTTGCTGAATCAATAGAGGGAAGGATGGAAAGTTATATTTTGTGCTGCCTAGTGCTGACGCGAAGGTTCTGTGCTGCAGGTTGCCTTCCAGTGCCTCCACACCCTCAACTGTCAGCAGCAGCACCTCAATCAGCTGCGCGAGGATCTGCTGCTGCACCACACCTTCCACACGGGCGACAACGCTGACTACAGGAGCAGCTCTGGGGAGTCTCGGGACAACAACCACCGGGAACACTCACCCTTCTCCCCGTCAGGTGTGTGCTGACCTCACTCCTCCTCACGTGCTAGGGAGAAAAACAGATGAATAAATAGTTAGGTGTGATTATTACCCACCATCTTTGTGTCACGAAGTAAAGTTATTTGAACCTGACATTCCAGACCCCATACAGTAATGCATACGTACGTAACTCACATGTAAATATATCTACCATAGATTAATATTGACATTATGTGTATGTGGTTTTTCACCATTTCTTAGGGCAGTTTTTTTAGTTTTTTATTATCAGTATTTATATCTTGACTTCCTTCCATCAGGTGCTCACATCATGGAGGGATTGATGGTTTTTCTATGTCGCTAAACTTCTCTAGGAGACAGGCATTGCCAAATAACATTGAGGTAATAGAGATTGCAATGCTTGTTTCCCATCCCTACCCCACAGGCGCCTCCCACCAAGAGTCCCCGGCGTCAGACAGCGAGGTGCCCCGCGGCCGGCCCTTCCACCGCTCCATCTCCGTCAACGTGGGCACCTCCGGCCAGGACTGGACCTCCGCCGCCGCCTCCGCCTCAGCCTCCCACCACGAGCAGGACCAGAAGGCCATTGTGGTGATGAGGAAACGCAACAACAGCAGCGGCGAGAATGCAGGTGGGAAGACAGTGTGGAGTAGCCAAGGTAGACCAATAGCATAGCAGTCGTTTAGGGCAAAGCAAAGGTAGACCCATAGCATAGCAGTCGTTTAGGGTAGTTGGGAGTAGCCAAGGTAGACCAATAGCATAGCAGGCGTTTAGGGCAAAGCAAAGGTAGACCCATAGCATAGCAGTTGTTTAGGGTAGTTGGGAGTAGCAAAGGTAGACCCATAGCATCATAGCATAGCAGTCGTTTAGGTTTTTTTTTTTTTAGCGCCTGTAGGCTATTTTTTATTATCAATCTGGAGGTTGATGATGGTTGGTCCTCCACAATTAGGTTGGTTTAGGGCAATCTCTTTACTTTTGGGTAAACACTGAGCCCCAAAACTCAGTACACCGTCGCCCTTGCATCCATGATCTCAGCATTCACGTATTTAATTATCCGTGAATTGCTGAGATTAATTCATATTTGTTTGGTAGAATATGAAAATATATATTATCCATATATGCATTGTGTGCCCCCATATATCTCCTATCCCCCGCTCTGTGACTGGTGAACCTGTTGCTACCAGTTGGCACCCTGTTGAGATTACACCCTATTAAGACTACTATTGAGACTACACCCTATTAAGACTACTATTGACACTACACCCTATTAAGACTACTATTGACACTACACCCTATTAAGACTACTATTGACACTACACCCTATTAAGACTACTATTGACACTACACCCTATTAAGACTACTATTGAGACTACACCCTATTAAGACTACTAGTGACACTACACCCTATTAAGACTACTATTGAGACTACACCCTATTAAGACTACTATTGACACTACACCCTATTAAGACTACTATTGACACTACACCCTATTAAGACTACTAGTGACACTACACCCTATTAAGACTACTAGTGACACTACACCCTATTAAGACTACTAGTGACACTACACCCTATTAAGACTACTAGTGACACTACACCCTATTAAGACTACTATTGAGACTACACCCTATTAAGACTACTAGTGACACTACACCCTATTAAGACTACTATTGAGACTACACCCTATTAAGACTACTATTGACACTACACCCTATTAAGACTACTATTGACACTACACCCTATTAAGACTACTAGTGACACTACACCCTATTAAGACTACTATTGAGACTACACCCTATTAAGACTACTAGTGACACTACACCCTATTAAGACTACTAGTGACACTACACCCTATTAAGTCTACTATTGACACTACACCCTATTAAGACTACTATTGAGACTACACCCTATTAAGACTACTAGTGACACTACACCCTATTAAGACTACTATTGAGACTACACCCTATTAAGACTACTAGTGACACTACACCCTATTAAGACTACTATTGAGACTACACCCTATTAAGACTACTATTGAGACTACACCCTATTAAGACTACTAGTGACACTACACCCTATTAAGACTACTATTGAGACTACACCCTATTAAGACTACTATTGAGACTACACCCTATTAAGACTACTAGTGACACTACACCCTATTAAGACTACTAGTGACACTACACCCTATTAAGACTACTATTGAGACTACACCCTATTAAGACTACTATTGAGACTACACCCTATTAAGACTACTAGTGACACTACACCCTATTAAGACTACTATTGACATTACACCCTATTAAGACTACTAGTGACACTACACCCTATTAAGACTACTATTGACACTACACCCTATTAAGACTACTAGTGACACTACACCCAATTAAGACTACTATTGAGACTACACCCTATTAAGACTACTAGTGACACTACACCCTATTAAGACTACTAGTGACACTACACCCTATTAAGACTACTAGTGACACTACACCCTATTAAGACTACTATTGAGACTACACCCTATTAGACTACTAGTGACACTACACCCTAATAAGACTACTAGTGACACTACACCCTATTAAGACTACTAGTGACACTACACCCTATTAAGACTACTATTTAGACTACACCCTATTAAGACTACTATTGAGACTACACCCGATTAAGACTACTAGTGACAATACACCCTATTAAGACTACTAGTGACACTACACCCTATTAAGACTACTAGTGACACTACACCCCTATTAAGACTACTAGTGACACTACACCCTATTAAGACTACTATTGAGACTACACCCTATTAAGACTACTAGTGACACTCCCACCCTATTAAGACTACTAGTGACACTACACCCTATTAAGACTACTAGTGACACTACCCCTATTAAGACTACTAGTGACACTACACCCTATTAAGACTACTAGTGACACTAAAACCCTATTAAGACTACTAGTGACACTACACCCTATTAAGACTACTAGTGACACTACACCCTATTAAGACTACTAGTGACACTACACCCTATTAAGACTACTAGTGACACTACACCCTATTAAGACTACTAGTGACACTACACCCTATTAAGACTACTATTGACACTACACCCTATTAAGACTACTATTGACACTACACCCTATTAAGACTACTAGTGACACTACACCCTATTAAGACTACTAGTGACACTACACCCTATTAAGACTACTAGTGACACTACACCCTATTAAGACTACTATTGACACTACACCCTATTAAGACTACTAGTGACACTACACCCTATTAAGACTACTATTGACACTACACCCTATTAAGACTACTAGTGACACTACACCCTATTAAGACTACTATTGAGACTACACCCTATTAAGACTACTAGTGACACTACACCCTATTAAGACTACTATAGTCTATTCACTTAAGCCTGGATTCCTGGGCTGGGAGCTGCTCGATGCCTAGCCGAGTTTGTAAGGACGTCGCTGATTGGCTGATAGACTCGGGTTGGGTGGCGATGGTGGTGGTACTTGCCTAGCCTCAACCCAAAACCCTTGCGTTGCCTCAGAAAATATTCATATTTCTTGGCTTTACTCACCTCTTACACAAGATAGGCCTATTTTGTTTGCATCAGTGAATCAGGCAGTGATTGTTCAACAACAACATGCCATTCATAACTCAATAGGGTAAAAATAAAGTCATGACTGACTATCACAAGAGTAGGTGGACTTTTAGGTTTTCAGTGCATTGAAATGTTGTACTTCTACCCGATATTACCAAGCTACCAGATGATATTTATAAAAGCTGAGCCTACCATCGGGTTCATAATACATTGCTGCATATCATGAGCATAAAAAAATTACACTAAGACTACACTAATATTAAGATAACTGAAGGAAAGTAAAAGAGTGTATAAACATTTTTTTCTTGCTTATTTTGCTTCAACTCGCTGTAACTCCATAAGTTTTGGTCGCATTCAATTTTCAAGAACTGTTTCAAATCCTTATACTTTTCCGCTACCTGTGGTATGTAGCACGTACCAATAAGGAAAGAGTAGGTGGTCAAAATGGCTAAGAAAGTTAAACTGTTTCAAACTGGTGCCGTGACGGGTGGAGCCTCTGATAGCTCTCCTGAGAAAAGTCTCTCCTGTATAGAGCAATGCTCACCCGTCACTGTGCCAGTTTGCAGTAGTAGTTTAACTTTCTTAGCCATTTTGACAACCTACTCTTTTCCTTATTGGTACGTGCTACATACCACAGGAAGCGGAAAGTATAAGGATTTTGAAACAGTTCTTGAAAATTGAATGCGACCAAAATTTATGGAGTTACAGCGAGTTGAAGCAAACTAAGCAAGAAAAATGTTTATACACTCTTTTACTTTCCTTCAATTATCTTAATATTAGTGAAGTCTTAGTGTAATTTTTTTATGCTCATGATATGCAGCAATGTATTATGAACACGATGATAGGCTCAGCTTTCATAAATATCATCTGGTAGTTTGGTAATATCGGGTAGGAGTACAACATTTCAATGCACTGAAAACCTAAAAGTCCACCTACTCTTGTGATAGTCAGTCATGACTTTATTTTTTACCCTATTGAATTATGAATGGCGTGTTGTTGTTGAACAATCACTGCCTAATTCACTGATGCAAACAAAATAGGCCTATCTTGTGTAAGAGATGAGTAAAGCCAAGAAATATGAATATTTTTCTAAGGCAAGGCAAGGGTTTTGGGTTGCGGCGAGGCAAGTACCACCACCAACGCCACCCAGCCCGAGTCTATCAGCCAATCAGCGACGTCCTTACAAACTCGTCTAGGCAGCGAGCAGCTCCCAAGAATCCAGCTTAAGTGAATAGACTATAGTGACACTACACCCTATTGAGACTACTATTGAGACTACACCCTATTAAGACTACTAGTGACACTACACCCTATTAAGACTACTATTAAGACTACTAGTGACACTACACCCTATTAAGACTACTAGTGACACTACACCCTATTTAGACTACTAGTGACACTACACCCTATTAAGACTACTAGTGACACTACACCCTATTAAGACTACTATTGACACTACACCCTATTAAGACTACTATTGACACTACACCCTATTAAGACTACTAGTGACACTACACCCTATTTAGACTACTAGTGACACTACACCCTATTAAGACTACTAGTGAGACTACACCCTATTAAGACTACTAGTGACACTACACCCTATTAAGACTACTAGTGACACTACACCCTATTAAGACTACTAGTGACACTACACCCTATTAAGACTACTAGTGACACTACACCCTATTAAGACTACTAGTGACACTACACCCTATTAAGACTACTAGTGACACTACACCCTATTAAGACTACTAGTGACACTACACCCTATTAAGACTACTAGTGACACTACACCCTATTAAGACTACTATTGAGACTACACCCTATTAAGACTACTAGTGACACTACACCCTATTAAGACTACTATTGAGACTACACCCTATTAAGACTACTATTGACACTACACCCTATTAAGACTACTATTGACACTACACCCTATTAAGACTACTAGTGACACTACACCCTATTAAGACTACTATTGAGACTACACCCTATTAAGACTACTAGTGACACTACACCCTATTAAGACTACTAGTGACACTACACCCTATTAAGTCTACTATTGACACTACACCCTATTAAGACTACTATTGAGACTACACCCTATTAAGACTACTAGTGACACTACACCCTATTAAACTACTATTGAGACTACACCCTATTAAGACTACTAGTGACACTACACCCTATTAAGACTACTATTGAGACTACACCCTATTAAGACTACTATTGAGACTACACCCTATTAAGACTACTAGTGACACTACACCCTATTAAGACTACTATTGAGACTACACCTATTAAGACTACTATTGAGACTACACCCTATTAAGACTACTAGTGACACTACAAACCCCATTAAGACTACTAGTGACACTACACCCTATTAAGACTACTATTGAGACTACACCCTATTAAGACTACTATTGAGACTACACCCTATTAAGACTACTAGTGACACTACACCCTAATAAGACTACTATTGACACTACACCCTATTAAGACTACTAGTGACACTACACCCTATTAAGACTACTATTGACACTACACCCTATTAAGACTACTAATGACACTACACCCTATTAAGACTACTATTGAGACTACACCCTATTAAGACTACTAGTGACACTACACCCTATTAAGACTACTAGTGACACTACACCCTATTAAGACTACTAGTGACACTACACCCTATTAAGACTACTATTGAGACTACAAACCCTATTAAGACTACTAGTGACACTACACCCTAATAAGACTACTAGTGACACTACACCCTATTAAGACTACTAGTGACACTACACCCTATTAAGACTACTATTGAGACTACACCCTATTAAGACTACTATTGAGACTACACCCTATTAAGACTACTAGTGACACTACAACCCTATTAAGACTACTAGTGACACTACACCCTATTAAGACTACTAGTGACACTACACCCTATTAAGACTACTAGTGACACTACACCCTATTAAGACTACTATTGAGACTACACCCTATTAAGACTACTAGTGACACTACACCCTATTAAGACTACTAGTGACACTACACCCTATTAAGACTACTAGTGACACTACACCCTATTAAGACTACTAGTGACACTACACCCTATTAAGACTACTAGTGACACTACACCCTATTAAGACTACTAGTGACACTACACCCTATTAAGACTACTATGACACTACACCCTATTAAGACTACTAGTGACACTACACCCTATTAAGACTACTAGTGACACTACACCCTATTAAGACTACTAGTGACACTACACCCTATTAAGACTACTATTGACACTACACCCTATTAAGACTACTATTGACACTACACCCTATTAAGACTACTAGTGACACTACACCCTATTAAGACTACTAGTGACACTACACCCTATTAAGACTACTAGTGACACTACACCCTATTAAGACTACTATTGACACTACACCCCATTAAGACTACTAGTGACACTACACCCTATTAAGACTACTATTGACACTACACCCTATTAAGACTACTAGTGACACTACACCCTATTAAGACTACTATTGAGACTACACCCTATTAAGACTACTAGTGAACTACACCCTATTAAGACTACTATAGTCTATTCTCTTAAGCCTGGATTCCTGGGCTGGGAGCTGCTCGATGCCTAGCCGAGTTTGTAAGGACGTCGCTGATTGGCTGATAGACTCGGGTTGGGTGGCGATGGTGTGGTACTTGCCTAGCCTCAACCCAAAACCCTTGCGTTGCCTCAGAAAAATATTCATATTTCTTGGCTTTACTCACCTCTTACACAAGATAGGCCTATTTTGTTTGCATCAGTGAATCAGGCAGTGATTGTTCAACAACAACATGCCATTCATAACTCAATAGGGTAAAAATAAAGTCATGACTGACTATCACAAGAGTAGGTGGACTTTTAGGTTTTCAGTGCATTGAAATGTTGTACTTCTACCCGATATTACCAAGCTACCAGATGATATTTATAAAGCTGAGCCTACCATCGGTTCATAATACATTGCTGCATATCATGAGCATAAAAAATTACACTAAGACTACACTAATATTAAGATAACTGAAGGAAAGTAAAAGAGTGTATAAACATTTTTTCTTGCTTATTTTGCTTCAACTCGCTGTAACTCCATAAGTTTTGGTCGCATTCAATTTTCAAGAACTGTTTCAAAATCCTTATACTTTTCCGCTACCTGTGGTATGTAGCACGTACCAATAAGGAAAAGAGTAGGTGGTCAAAATGGCTAAGAAAGTTAAACTGTTTCAAACTGGTGCCGTGACGGGTGGAGCCTCTGATAGCTCTCCTGAGAAAAAGTCTCTCCTGTATAGGAGCAATGCTCACCCGTCACTGTGCCAGTTTGCAGTAGTAGTTTAACTTTCTTAGCCATTTTGACAACCTACTCTTTTCCTTATTGGTACGTGCTACATACCACAGGAAGCGGAAAAGTATAAGGATTTTGAAACAGTTCTTGAAAATTGAATGCGACCAAAATTTATGGAGTTACAGCGAGTTGAAGCAAACTAAGCAAGAAAAAATGTTTATACACTCTTTTACTTTCCTTCAATTATCTTAATATTAGTGAAGTCTTAGTGTAATTTTTTTATGCTCATGATATGCAGCAATGTATTATGAACACGATGATAGGCTCAGCTTTCATAAATATCATCTGGTAGTTTGGTAATATCGGGTAGGAGTACAACATTTCAATGCACTGAAAACCTAAAAGTCCACCTACTCTTGTGATAGTCAGTCATGACTTTATTTTTTACCCTATTGAATTATGAATGGCGTGTTGTTGTTGAACAATCACTGCCTGATTCACTGATGCAAACAAAATAGGCCTATCTTGTGTAAGAGATGAGTAAAGCCAAGAAATATGAATATTTTTCTAAGGCAAGGCAAGGGTTTTGGGTTGCGGCGAGGCAAGTACCACCACCAACGCCACCCAGCCCGAGTCTATCAGCCAATCAGCGACGTCCTTACAAACTCGTCTAGGCAGCGAGCAGCTCCCAAGAATCCAGCTTAAGTGAATAGACTATAGTGACACTACACCCTATTGAGACTACTATTGAGACTACACCCTATTAAGACTACTAGTGACACTACACCCTATTAAGACTACTATTAAGACTACTAGTGACACTACACCCTATTAAGACTACTAGTGACACTACACCCTATTTAGACTACTAGTGACACTACACCCTATTAAGACTACTAGTGACACTACACCCTATTAAGACTACTATTGACACTACACCCTATTAAGACTACTATTGACACTACACCCTATTAAGACTACTAGTGACACTACACCCTATTTAGACTACTAGTGACACTACACCCTATTAAGACTACTAGTGAGACTACACCCTATTAAGACTACTAGTGACACTACACCCTATTAAGACTACTAGTGACACTACACCCTATTAAGACTACTAGTGACACTACACCCTATTAAGACTACTAGTGACACTACACCCTATTAAGACTACTAGTGACACTACACCCTATTAAGACTACTAGTGACACTACACCCTATTAAGACTACTAGTGACACTACACCCTATTAAGACTACTAGTGACACTACACCCTATTAAGACTACTATTGAGACTACACCCTATTAAGACTACTAGTGACACTACACCCTATTAAGACTACTATTGAGACTACACCCTATTAAGACTACTATTGACACTACACCCTATTAAGACTACTATTGACACTACACCCTATTAAGACTACTAGTGACACTACACCCTATTAAGACTACTATTGAGACTACACCCTATTAAGACTACTAGTGACACTACACCCTATTAAGACTACTAGTGACACTACACCCTATTAAGTCTACTATTGACACTACACCCTATTAAGACTACTATTGAGACTACACCCTATTAAGACTACTAGTGACACTACACCCTATTAAGACTACTATTGAGACTACACCCTATTAAGACTACTAGTGACACTACACCCTATTAAGACTACTATTGAGACTACACCCTATTAAGACTACTATTGAGACTACACCCTATTAAGACTACTAGTGACACTACACCCTATTAAGACTACTATTGAGACTACACCCTATTAAGACTACTATTGAGACTACACCCTATTAAGACTACTAGTGACACTACACCCTATTAAGACTACTAGTGACACTACACCCTATTAAGACTACTATTGAGACTACACCCTATTAAGACTACTATTGAGACTACACCCTATTAAGACTACTAGTGACACTACACCCTATTAAGACTACTATTGACACTACACCCTATTAAGACTACTAGTGACACTACACCCTATTAAGACTACTATTGACACTACACCCTATTAAGACTACTAGTGACACTACACCCTATTAAGACTACTATTGAGACTACACCCTATTAAGACTACTAGTGACACTACACCCTATTAAGACTACTAGTGACACTACACCCTATTAAGACTACTAGTGACACTACACCCTATTAAGACTACTATTGAGACTACACCCTATTAAGACTACTAGTGACACTACACCCTAATAAGACTACTAGTGACACTACACCCTATTAAGACTACTAGTGACACTACACCCTATTAAGACTACTATTGAGACTACACCCTATTAAGACTACTATTGAGACTACACCCTATTAAGACTACTAGTGACACTACACCCTATTAAGACTACTAGTGACACTACACCCTATTAAGACTACTAGTGACACTACACCCTATTAAGACTACTAGTGACACTACACCCTATTAAGACTACTATTGAGACTACACCCTATTAAGACTACTAGTGACACTACACCCTATTAAGACTACTAGTGACACTACACCCTATTAAGACTACTAGTGACACTACACCCTATTAAGACTACTAGTGACACTACACCCTATTAAGACTACTAGTGACACTACACCCTATTAAGACTACTAGTGACACTACACCCTATTAAGACTACTAGTGACACTACACCCTATTAAGACTACTAGTGACACTACACCCTATTAAGACTACTAGTGACACTACACCCTATTAAGACTACTAGTGACACTACACCCTATTAAGACTACTATTGACACTACACCCTATTAAGACTACTATTGACACTACACCCTATTAAGACTACTAGTGACACTACACCCTATTAAGACTACTAGTGACACTACACCCTATTAAGACTACTAGTGACACTACACCCTATTAAGACTACTATTGACACTACACCCTATTAAGACTACTAGTGACACTACACCCTATTAAGACTACTATTGACACTACACCCTATTAAGACTACTAGTGACACTACACCCTATTAAGACTACTATTGAGACTACACCCTATTAAGACTACTAGTGACACTACACCCTATTAAGACTACTATAGTCTATTCACTTAAGCCTGGATTCCTGGGCTGGGAGCTGCTCGATGCCTAGCCGAGTTTGTAAGGACGTCGCTGATTGGCTGATAGACTCGGGTTGGGTGGCGATGGTGGTGGTACTTGCCTAGCCTCAACCCAAAACCCTTGCGTTGCCTCAGAAAAATATTCATATTTCTTGGCTTTACTCACCTCTTACACAAGATAGGCCTATTTTGTTTGCATCAGTGAATCAGGCAGTGATTGTTCAACAACAACATGCCATTCATAACTCAATAGGGTAAAAAATAAAGTCATGACTGACTATCACAAGAGTAGGTGGACTTTTAGGTTTTCAGTGCATTGAAATGTTGTACTTCTACCCGATATTACCAAGCTACCAGATGATATTTATAAAAGCTGAGCCCACCATCGGGTTCATAATACATTGCTGCATATCATGAGCATAAAAAAATTACACTAAGACTACACTAATATTAAGATAACTGAAGGAAAGTAAAAGAGTGTATAAACATTTTTTCTTGCTTATTTTGCTTCAACTCGCTGTAACTCCATAAGTTTTGGTCGCATTCAATTTTCAAGAACTGTTTCAAAATCCTTATACTTTTCCGCTACCTGTGGTATGTAGCACGTACCAATAAGGAAAAGAGTAGGTGGTCAAAATGGCTAAGAAAGTTAAACTGTTTCAAACTGGTGCCGTGACGGGTGGAGCCTCTGATAGCTCTCCTGAGAAAAAGTCTCTCCTGTATAGGAGCAATGCTCACCCGTCACTGTGCCAGTTTGCAGTAGTAGTTTAACTTTCTTAGCCATTTTGACAACCTACTCTTTTCCTTATTGGTACGTGCTACATACCACAGGAAGCGGAAAAGTATAAGGATTTTGAAACAGTTCTTGAAAATTGAATGTGACCAAAATTTATGGAGTTACAGCGAGTTGAAGCAAACTAAGCAAGAAAAAATGTTTATACACTCTTTTACTTTCCTTCAATTATCTTAATATTAGTGAAGTCTTAGTGTAATTTTTTTATGCTCATGATATGCAGCAATGTATTATGAACACGATGATAGGCTCAGCTTTCATAAATATCATCTGGTAGTTTGGTAATATCGGGTAGGAGTACAACATTTCAATGCACTGAAAACCTAAAAGTCCACCTACTCTTGTGATAGTCAGTCATGACTTTATTTTTTACCCTATTGAATTATGAATGGCGTGTTGTTGTTGAACAATCACTGCCTGATTCACTGATGCAAACAAAATAGGCCTATCTTGTGTAAGAGATGAGTAAAGCCAAGAAATATGAATATTTTTCTAAGGCAAGGCAAGGGTTTTGGGTTGCGGCGAGGCAAGTACCACCACCAACGCCACCCAGCACGAGTCTATCAGCCAATCAGCGACGTCCTTACAAACTCGTCTAGGCAGCGAGCAGCTCCCAAGAATCCAGCTTAAGTGAATAGACTATAGTGACACTACACCCTATTGAGACTACTATTGAGACTACACCCTATTAAGACTACTAGTGACACTACACCCTATTAAGACTACTATTAAGACTACTAGTGACACTACACCCTATTAAGACTACTAGTGACACTACACCCTATTTAGACTACTAGTGACACTACACCCTATTAAGACTACTAGTGAGACTACACCCTATTAAGACTACTAGTGACACTACACCCTATTAAGACTACTAGTGACACTACACCCTATTAAGACTACTATTGACACTACACCCTATTAAGACTACTATTAAGACTACTAGTGACACTACACCCTATTAAGACTACTAGTGACACTACACCCTATTAAGACTACTAGTGACACTACACCCTATTGAGACTACTATTGAGACTACACCCTATTAAGACTACTAGTGACACTACACCCTAATAAGACTACTAGTGACACTACACCCTATTAAGACTACTAGTGACACTACACCCTATTAAGACTACTAGTGACACTACACCCTATTAAGACTACTAGTGACACTACACCCTATTAAGACTACTAGTGACACTACACCCTATTAAGACTACTAGTGACACTACACCCTATTAAGACTACTATGAGACTACACCCTATTAAGACTACTAGTGACACTACACCCTATTAAGACTACTAGTGACACTACACCCTATTAAGACTACTAGTGACACTACACCCTATTAAGACTACTAGTGACACTACACCCTATTAAGACTACTAGTGACACTACACCCTATTAAGACTACTAGTGACACTACACCCTATTAAGACTACTAGTGACACTACACCCTATTAAGACTACTAGTGACACTACACCCTATTAAGACTACTATTGACACTACACCCTATTAAGACTACTATTGACACTACACCCTATTAAGTCTACTAGTGACACTACACCCTATTAAGACTACTATTGACACTACACCCTATTAAGACTACTATTGAGACTACACCCTATTAAGACTACTATTGAGACTACACCCTATTAAGACTACTATTGACACTACACCCTATTAAGACTACTATTGACACTACACCCTATTAAGACTACTATTAAGACTACTATTGAGACTACACCCTATTAAGACTACTAGTGACACTACACCCTATTAAGACTACTAGTGACACTACACCCTATTGAGACTACTATTGAGACTACACCCTATTAAGACTACTAGTGACACTACACCCTATTAAGACTACTAGTGACACTACACCCTATTAAGACTACTAGTGACACTACACCCTATTAAGACTACTAGTGACACTACACAACCTATTATAAGTCTACTAGTGACACTACACCCTATTAAGACTACTAGTGACACTACACCCTATTAAGACTACTAGTGACATACACCCTATAAGACTACTAGTGACACTACACCCTATTAAGACTACTAGTGACACTACACCCTATTAAGACTACTAGTGACACTACACCCTATTAAGACTACTAGTGACACTACACCCTATTAAGACTACTAGTGACACTACACCCTATTAAGACTACTAGTGACACTACACCCTATTAAGAACTATTAACTAGTGACACTACACCCTATTAAGACTACTAGTGACACTAACCTATTAAGACTACTAGTGACACTACACCCTATTAAGACTACTAGTGACACTACACCCTATTAAGACTACTAGTGACACTACACCCTATTAAGATACTAGTGACACTACCCTATTAAGACTACTAGTGACACTACACCCTATAAGACTACTAGTGACACTACACCCTATTAAGACTACTAGTGACACTACACCCTATTAAGACTACTAGTGACACTACACCCTATTAAGACTACTAGTGACACTACACCCTATTAAGTCTACTAGTGACACTACACCCTATTAAGACTACTAGTGACACTACACCCTATTAAGACTACTAGTGACACTACACCCTATTAAGACTACTAGTGACACTACACCCTATTAAGACTACTAGTGACACTACACCCTATTAAGACTACTAGTGACACTACACCCTATTAAGACTACTAGTGACACTACACCCTATTAAGTCTACTAGTGACACTACACCCTATTAAGTCTACTAGTGACACTAACTATAGACACATGCACACATCTTTAAGCCTCTAGTGAGACTCACTTCCTATAAGATCTGAGTGACAGGCTAACGTATTGTATAGACACACCATTAAGATCTTTGACCTACACCTCTGTAGAAAATGAACTCCATTGAGTCTGTGACACTGGAAGCCTATGGTGAGTCTCCTGTGCCACACCATGGAGAGCTCTAGTGCACTCACCCCATCTAGTGCCTCACTAGGAAGACTCTGTGACACACCTCCTATTAGCTAGCAGGACACTCCGCCAGGCGACACTGGGAGTGCACGAGCGCGCCTAGTCTATCATCGTGTCCCTTATGCCTTCATCTCAACCCGACACTAGGAAACGCTGGCCTATTGCATGAGACACTCGCTATTCAAGGCCTAGGCTGCCGCGGAGTGTACGCCATCGCCAGTGTGATGCTGGAGTGCCGAGCGGGCTGCACTCTGCCTCTCTGAGAGGTCATAGCTCAAGTTCCGGTGCAAGGGGAGGATGAGTAAGCCCAGTGCTAGAACCAGCTATTTTTTCACAGGCACTTAACTGGACTAGTGAGTCTGGAAGCTGGAAGATGATCCACCTGTCTCCACGACCTGTGAGGTGCTCTCGTGCTGGCACCCCTCATGCTGCCCTGGCGTTTCATGGCCTGCCACCGACGAGGCCAGCCCGCAGGCCCCTGCAAACCCACCTGGAGGAGCAACAGCCCCAGGGTACAGCACCGCCTCCAGCCTCCAAGGCAAGCAAGACCTGTAAGCTGGGGCATGGAGATACATGGAAGAGACAGACTGAGATAAAAAAAAATATATATATATATACACCGAGTGGTCGATTTACGACCGTGATTGGTTCCGACCGATCGGTCGTAAGTAGAACTGGACGTAAGTCAGCCTATGTTGTGTTGTTGTTGTTGTTGTTTTTTTACCATTTGTGCCTATAGCGCCTGTAGACAGTGACTACTAAGGCCCAGATGGCAGGCCCTGAAGATTCACTTGAGGGCTGTGATGGTTGGCCCTCGCCCGTGGTACAGTATAAGTGAACCTCCAGGGCCTACCATCCGGGCCTTATTAGTCACTGATTACAGTGCCTATAGGCACAAATGTAAAAAAAAAAAAAAAAAAAAAAATGTATCAACATTTACCGCCGGTCGTAAAATTGAACAGTCGTAAGTTGCGTAGGTCATAAGTCGGCGAATAGTTGTATATAGAAAAAAGGGAAAGCACATAGTTTTGTACCCATATATCAATATATCAATGTTAAGAAAAAATTCCTCCCATGTGCCACTATGCAAGAGGTGTTTTCCTAACTATGCACACTGTTGCCTTGCCAGCAGCAG
The DNA here is from genome assembly GCA_016584305.1 of Chionoecetes opilio. NCBI lineage: Eukaryota > Metazoa > Arthropoda > Malacostraca > Decapoda > Majidae > Chionoecetes > Chionoecetes opilio. Next base: position 195,058 of record JACEEZ010025755.1, on the reverse strand, counting down.
GAGGGAGAGATGGTGGTGCTGGAACATCCGCTGAGTGACGTGACGCTGGCGGGCGACGCGGTGCACCCGCTGCCCCAGACCTTCCACCAGCTGCTGCAGACCGTGGCAGACCTCATGATGCTGCTGCCACCCGGCTCGCCCCTGCAGATGATGGCCGTCAGGTGAGCCAGGCCTTGCTGTACCCTCACAAGATAAACACACACACACACACACACACACCACACACACACACACACACACACACACACACACACACACACACACACACACACACACACACATGTATCCACTCATCTTAACACACATGAGGATTTCTTGTGCACATACACACAAATGTACAAATGTCAAGTATTTATGTATTGCCAGGATTTGTCTTGAAGAAAGTGTAGGTCACAGAGGGACATTGTGATCCAGATATTTTTAGAGAATGTGTTGTTAGTGTTATGTGATGAGAGACTATGCCTTGTGAAGAGCTAGCATCCTGTGCATGGGAGTGACTGCTGCCGCTGCTGTAAGGGCATAAGAACATAAGAACATAAGGAAGCTACAAGAGGCCGCGAGACCTACACATGGTACTAAACCCCTTCACACCCAGATCTTTCCTTTGCTATATAAAATCGTCTGTTGTTAGCCATAAAATTACGAAAAGTAACTTAATATACCAAATTATCGAGTGGACAAGGATATGAAACAGGTCATATCTATATAATATTGCTTACATTCACTAAAATCGTCGAATGGTGGCTATATTACAATGAAAACTACGTTCTGGGTCTCAAGGGGTTAATACTACCTACATCCACTTTTCATCCCCATCCATGAAATTGTCTAGCCTCCTTTTAAAGCTCCCTATTGACTCCGTAACTACCAGACGTAACCATCGCGCTGCCCTACAGGTGCTGGGGCCTCCGCTTCACTCCCTCCGACCACGACTTTCTGCACCAGAGTCACGTCTTCTCCAACATCTCCAAGATCTTGTCACGCTCCGAGGAGGTGCTCGGGGCGGGGGAGGAAGGGGTGGCCTCCATGTATGAGAGTCACGGCCCGGTGAGTCATCAAGGACACCACTACTGCGTGACATAGGCTAGTGATGGCAGGGAAGAACAGGCCAATAGGTGATAGTTGAGAAAATGCCATCATCTAGCTTTTTTTTTTTTTTATGCCATCATCTAGCTTTTTTTTTTTTTTATGCCATCATCTAGCTTTTTTTTCTTCTTTTTTTTAATGCCATCATCTAGCTTTTTTTTCTTCTTTTTTTTAGATTTGCAAAAAAAAAAAAAGAGACAACAAATTGAACCTAACCGAACCTATACCTAACCTAATCTAAAACTAAACTACTTTTACCTAACTATTAAAAAAAAAGTTTAAAAAATGCGACAGAAACGGTTAGCAGATTTATTCAAAACACATCGAAACTCACCAGAAAAGAATAGTTTCGCCCACCAAAGGAAGTTTGGTGTTCATCTGGAAATTTACCAAAAGCATATACAGTATATCAAAAACAAATAATTTAGTTTGCAGTTTAAGCTTTTACAATTTTGTATGCATTGATTTTTGTGGCTTGTCGTTTTTTTTATTGTTTTGTGTATCTTGAAGGTCCAAATCCCTGGCTGCCCATGAAGGAATGTTTTATCTTTATTTTTGAACATCATAGGGGACTGACCTTGGGCAGAAAAAAAACTCCCTTATTCCATTTCCCAATTAGATGTATGACAATGTTGCTTGATTTATTGATTCATTTGACATAATATTATGATTTATTTTAGTGTGAGTACAGTAAAACCTCTCGTATTCGGACTTTGACATTATTCGGACCTTCTCCTTTTTTTTTTTTTTTTAGGGGTCGAAATTTCCTAGCTATATATGCACCTAGATTTTTTTTTTTTTTTTTTTATACATATCCCCCCATATATAATCCCCCCATTACTCGGATCCTTGCATTACTCGGACCACTCCTTGGCCCAATTAGTCCGAATATGAGAGGTTTTACTGTATTGCACTGTTCCTCTCAGTGTCAAAACCTTTAGCCTCACTTGTCCAATATTTGTCTCCATTTCCCATGTTGTTTATCTGTTCCCTAAGAGTAATGGTGAGCTTAGTTATCCTGCTTACTCATCATAGCTACCATTTACCGTAGATAACACTACGTATAGTCGCCACGGTGCACTAATGTCGCCAGGCGCCGTATATAAGAAATTTCACCACTAAAGCATCACTACAGACTTACATGTGTCACTGAAGAGGCATGTACAGTAGTTTATGTTATGTACCTATCTTCAGTGACACATACAAGTCTGTAGTGATGCTAAAATTCATAGTATATGGCACCTGGCGACATTAGTGCACCGTGGCGACTATAGTGTTATCTACGGTAGTGTCTCAACCTCTGATGGGGAACCTTGGATGTGAGGTTATGGGGTTGAGGAGTCAGTCTGAGGTTGAAAGTCTGGCATGGTAGAGGTTGAGGAGTAAACAAGAACCGGGACATCAATATAGTAAAACCTCTCATATTCGGACTAATTGGGCCAAAGAGTGGTCCGAGTAATGCAAGGATCCGAATAATGGGGGGATATGTAAAAAAAAAAAAAAAAAAAAAAAAAAAAAAAAAATCTAGGTGTTTAATATATATGTAGCTAGGAAATTTCGACCCCTAAAAAAAAAAAAAAAAAAAAAGTTCTAGGCGTATATATAGCTAGGAAATTTCGACCCCTAAAAAAAAAAAAAAAAAAAAAGTTTGAATAATGTCAAAGTCCGAATAATGAGGGTCCGAATACGAGAGGTTTTACTGTACATACAATCCAGATATTTGCATTGAACACACCACCACAATAATCTCAAAATTCTATCCAGTAAAATATAAGTGTCATGAGTCAATGATGTGTTACCACCCATGTGACACTTTCATATTTTATGCATGCTTCTTATTTGCCTCAAACAACAAAAACAACAAAAAGTCCATATAAACCATCACACTCAAAAAATATGTGAAAAATTTACTTTGCTACATTTTGAGAACCCTGATCAGCCTTTTCTATCCTGCTCAAAAAATCTAAATACATGAAAAATTTGCTTTGCTACATTTTGAGAACCCTGATCTGATTTCCTACCCTGCTCAAAAAATCAAAATATGTTTTTGCTTTGCTACATTTTGAGCAACCCTTTGATACCCTTTGATGAATGATGAGCCTTTCCTATCCTGCTCAAAAAATCAAAATACATGAAAATTGTTCTATGCTACATTTTGAGAACCCTGATCAAATCTTTCCTATCCTGCTCAAAAGATAAAAATTCTGCATGCCTGAGTTGTGGTTTCCCCAACATAGCAGACCCCCTCCCACCCCCCCTGCCCTGACCGCCTCCGCTGGTCCGCTGCGCAGGTGTCCAGCACGGTGGAGTGTCTGCGGGACCTGATGGGGGAGTGTGAGGTGCGGGCGTCCAGCAGGCAGGCCATGGTGCCCTCCCTCACCGACGCCTCCACCGAGACCTTCTGGGAGTCCGGGGATGAAGACCGCAACAAGACCAAGAGCCTCACTATTACCTGTCCCTCCGCCATCCACCCCCAGACCATCTACATCCACATTGACAACTGCAGAGACCTCGGGGTGGGTATTATTATTATTATTATTACTAATACTATTACTATCACCTGCCCCCCCTCCCCCCCCGCCATCTCACCCCAGACCATCTACATCCACATAGACAGAGACTTTGTTTTGGAGTGGATATCTGGATCTCTTCGTCCTTATTAGATTGCCTTTTCTTGTTACTCTTACTTTCAAAGTGGACTAAAACATAACTGATGGTAATAATAGTCTCTATGTCAACATACGCATTGATATTTGCAACACCAGAGTGAATGGGTGATGGGATCAGCAAATTAACCCCTTCACGCCCAGATCTTTCCATTGCTATAAAAAATTGTCTGTTGTTGAGCCATAAAATTACGAAAAGTGACTGAATATACCAAATTAACTAGTGAACAAGGATACTAAACAGGTCATATCTATAAAATATTGCTTATATTCACTAAAAAAACGTTTAATGGTACCCAAATTACAATGGAAATTACGTTCTGGGCCTCAAGGGGTTAAGAAAGTCCTAGGCAGTGATCACTATTGGTGTAATTGGTGTTGGTGTCCCCGCAGAACAAGGTGTCCAGTGTGGTGTTCAAGTGTGGCAGTGGTGGTGAGGACATGGGTGTGGCCAGGAAGGTTGATCTGGAGAGCAGGTTTACTGGCTGGCTGCACGCTGTCCTGCTGGGTGAGTCTTCTGGTCCTCTCCCTCACTGATGAATCAATAAACTATGCTATAATAGAAGTAGAGATAAACATCAGCTTAGATTTGAGTTGGTATAGACATGGAAGGGAGTGGAAGGGAACTGTAGTCTATTTTTTTAACGAGGCCAAAAATCCTGACCCCTTGCTGCTTACTGACTGATATTTGATGCCAGAAGAAGGGAATACTATGTTTCTTCTAAATTTCAGCTGTATTTTATCATAGTTAACCATATTATCAGGTAAACATAGGCATCATTTTAAGCATGGATATCTGTCTTAAAGTAATCATCCAGACCATTTCATCATTCCTGATTCAATGCAATCAAATCATAGCCATTAACGAGTATATCAACAATACGTCGTCACTTTTTGTATCCAGTCAGCCGTTTTTAAATAATCCGCAATCAAAATCTGCAAATTCCCCGAGTTCTCAAAACACTCTCAAGATTTGCAGACGCTCAGGCTCAGGCTCCGTGACGTAGCATCAGGAAGGCTCCTCTTCCCGCGCTTGATCAGAGGCACGTAAACACAGAGATAAATATAGTACTTGAAGATATTTGGGTGTTTCTGATAGATTTTTTTTGCTATATGCCACATGCATGCATCCTTTATGGGTGCAGCATGCTTCCTTCCCACACACACGCCTGCACACCGACACCCTTCCCACACACACGCCTGCACACACGCCTCCTTCCCACACACACGCTTGCATACACGCCTCCTTCCCACACACACGCCTCCGTCCCACACACACGCCTCCGTCCCACACACACGCCTGCACACCGACACCCTTCCCACACTCACGCCTGTACATACGCCTCCGTCCCACACACACGCCTTCACACCGACACCCTTCCCACACTCACGCCTGCACACACGCCTCCGTCCCACACACACGCCTGCACACCGACACCCTTCCCACACACACGCCTGCACACACGCCTCCTTCCCCCACACACGCCTGCACACACGCTTCCTTCCTACACACACGCCTGCACACCGACACCCTTCCCACACACACGCCTGCACACATGCCTCCTTCCCACACACACGCTTACATACACGCCTCCTTCCCACACACACGCCTGCACACACGCCTCCTTCCCACACACACGCCTGCACACACGCCTCCTTCCCACACACACGCCTGCACACCGACACCCTTCCCACACACACGCCTGCACACACGCCTCCTTCCCACACACACGCCTGCACACACGCCTCCTTCCCACACACACGCCTTCACACACGCCTCCTTCCCACACACACGCCTCCTTCCCACACACACGCCTGCACACACGCCTCCTTCCCACACACACGCCTTCACACACGCCTCCTTCCCACACACACGCTTCCTTCCCACACACACGCCTGCACACCGACACCCTTCCCACACACACGCCTCATTCCCACACACACGTCTGCACACCGACACCCTTCTTACACACACGCCTGCACACACGCCTCCTTCCCACACACACACCTGCACACACGCCTCCTTCCCACACACACGCCCTCCACACACGTGTGTGTTGTGTGTGCAGGAAGGGTGTTGGTGCGCAGGTGTGTGTGTGGGAAGGAGGCGTGTGTGCAGGCGTGTGTGTGGGAAGAGTGTCGGTCACAGCGACAGATTCACTGTCTGACACCAAAGTACAATCGCTCATCATAACATTTGCCGACAGGTGTCCGACAGAGTGTCTGCGGGCGTCCCTGTTCTGACGTTATCAATAACAGTCGTAGCCCTGTTGGAGGGAAGATTTTTTTTTTCGCGCGCTTTTTACAAAAGTAGTGTTTTTACGGAAATAAGGCCTGGAAATCAATTATTTTTGGTGGATTAGGTGTTTTGAATGTACATTCAACATAATTAGGCAAAAAAAAAAAGGGTCTGGACGATTACTTTAAGATAGAATGGATTTTTTGCCTCGTTAAAAAAAAATATATATAAGCCTTTATGTCCCGTCTTGTGTGTCAGGCGAGGCGGTCACGTCCATGGTGGTGGAGCTGCGCGGGCCAGACCAGAGTGTGCGGGTGCGTCAGGTGAGGGTGCTGGGCAGTGGCGAGGGCGAGGGGGGAGGCATGCGGCCCCTCCGCCAGCACTCGCCGCTCACCATTCAGCACCGCGCCTGTGAGCAGGAGACCCTCAAGGTGTTCCGACTCATCACAGGAATGGTAACCAGTCCTACTCTCTTGCTTTAAGCTGCATGCCACTTTTTAACTCTTTGTGGTGTGCTTTACTCATCAACACAAAACTCATATTTTATTTTTTATTTTTTTTATTTTACATCACTAAGGACTGGCCAAGGTCAAAAAAATAAAAGTAACAAAAAGCCCTCAAAGTTGCTTGAATATTTACTGCATATGCATTTAAAACTGATGGGTCATGTGCCTGATGATGCTTGTTCTAAGTACAAAAGGCTGGGTAAGATTTATTATTGGTTGGGTGAAAAAACACTGAGACCACCTTGGTGTTGGGCAGGTGTTTGGCCGGCTCATCAGGACGGCGGAGGGCGCCGGGCAGGGGCTGGAGGGGCGGCCTGTGTGTGCGAGCGCCCTGGCAGCAGCAGCGGCGGAACACCAGGAACGCAACAATGACTTGCGGGAACACATGGTGGGCATCCTCTTCTCAAGGTCAAAACTGACACATCTGCAGAAGCAGGTAAGAGTGTGTGTCTTGTGTGTGTGTTTCCTCGGTGATAGAATGAGGATTTATTAGATGACAGCCAGCAGACCAGTGGACCCCTGAAGTAATCAAGGTGTCTCCCCGGTGCACAGGTGTGTTCCCACATTGTGCAGGCCATCCGCAAGGAGACGGTGCGGGCGCGGGAGGAGTGGGAGTCCAGCCTGAGCTGCGAGACCCTGGGCACCCCCGGCACCCCCGAGGAGGGCCACCACAGCGCCCCGGACACGTACTGCTTCGAGATGCTGTCCATGGTGCTGGCCCTGAGTGGCTCGGCCGTGGGACGCGCCCACCTGGCCCAGCAGGACCACCTGCTGCGCCACCTGCTGTCCCTCCTCCACACAGGCTCAGCCAGAGTGCAGCGACAGGTGCGTCTGACGGGCAAATGAAGGGGCAGGTGAAGGCCATTTTGAGGGTTGACACTGATTGACCCTTCATATTGAGGCAGCCTTCCTGAACACCTGACGGCCATGAAAAAGATACTTGCAATTTCATTCCTATCTTGTGTAGTCGTCATTTGTTGTAATGAACTCTATGCAGTGTGCTACAGGCTGCCTAACGGTACTGCCTTGGCCTCAGGTTGTGGCACTGTTCCGGCGCATGCTAGCCGACGTGCCGCCCCAGTCGCTGGCACTGATCCTCGGGGTGGAGGAGCTGCCGGCGCACGACTACGCCAGCCTCCACGCAGCGGCACAGGACCCGGACGCGACCTTTGACCCTCAAAAGTAAGGATTTCTCTACTTGATCTGTCAGGTATTGCAGGAGGTCACCAGGTGGAAAATAATACTCTATTCTTTTGGCAAACCTGTAACTTCCACTCTAACAGCTCTCCCCAATGCCTCACCACCTTCTCTCCTCTTCACGTGCCCAAACCACCTTTATCGCCTTACTCTCAGCACTGTACTCAGAACCTTCAATCCACGTTTTCTTGCCACCTCTTCACTGATTGATAACATTAACCCCTTCACGCCCAGATCTTTCCTTTACTATAAAAAATTGTCTTGTTACCCATAAAATTACAAAAAGTAACTTAATACACCCAATTAGTTAGCCGATAAGGATACTAAACAGGTCATATCTATAAAACTTTGCTTATATTCACTGAAAATCATATAATGGCACCCAAATTGCAATGGAAATTACGTTCTGGGTGTGAAGGGGTTAACTTTGAATGTGTTGCAGGCAGGGAATCCTTGATGTGTTCCTGGCGGTGATTGCCAAGGCGCTCACCGTGCAACTCAAGACCAAGGGCAGTGAGGGGGGCAAGATGGTGGTGACCCAGGGCAAGGGTGGCGTGACCTCCGTGACCCTGACCTCTGCCATGCCCACACCCGCTGCTAACTCCCCGCGCTGGTGGTGCCCAGGGGACTCGCACAACATCAGAACAGTCCTGGTAGAATCTTATTATACTTTATTTATACATTCCATAAGGTAAGAGATCAACCAAATCGTTGTATTGAAGTAATGATTAATCTAGCAATGCCTATCATATTTTTATGTCTTTTAGTAAGCTTTGTCTAATTTGTGATTTTTTAACCCGTAAACTGCGGATACCTGTGTGACAATATCTCTGTGTACGCGGGACTTTTGCCAGAATTCTTATAGTCACTAAACAAACTTGAATAAGTATCAATGTATTCGCCATATATTTGTGCAACCGCTAAAACATTTATTTTTTGCTAAAGTGTTGTGGTTATTCTATGATTGTACTTGCAAGATGAAGAGCGTTGAGTTTTATGGAATCCATGGTACAGCTCGTTCACAGAAAACAGGCCGCAAGGGTCTTTCTCTCTAATCTCTCTGCCCGCGATAGGGAGAGACGTGTCAGCACCTTCACCTTCCATGCTGGTCACTGGGTCACTGAGCCTATGTGTGACCCCTGGGTCATTCTCAGATAAAGTAGAGTTGCCAGTTTTCACCGGCTGAAAAATTTGCCCACCTTTTTAATTTGGCGGCCGCCCAATTGGGCATACTCGCGTTTTCTTAGTGAGAGACCAAATGGGCATAGCCGCGCTTTACGGGTTAAGGAATATCTGGAAGTATCATGTCATTGTGAATTGGCTGAAATAGGGACTTCTAATCATTGTAACTGAAAACTGACTCCAGATTCGTGTTCAGCATGCCTGATAACTTCTAGGAACAAATTTTCAAGCAAATTTTTTTTTTTTTTAAATATTGCAAATTTTGCAAGGGGTTTGCCTTGATTTTTTTTTTTTTTTTTTTTTTTTTTTTTTTTTTTTAATGTGTGTGTGTGTGTGTGTACTTACAATTATAGCATCAATACAATGGCTTTGGTGAGTACAAGTATTCCTTATTTTCTTATATTCCTATGTTCTTATTTCAGGGCAAACTTTCTGACACGTGGGCCAAGGTCAGCAAGGCCGCCATAGCAGAAAACATCATCAACCTGACCCGACTGCATGAGAGTGACAGGTCGTGTGCCGCTGCCTGCCTGGCTACGCCCACCCTGTGGCTGGCCCTGGCGTCCCTGTGTGTGCTGCACCCGGACCACGTGGACGCCCTCTCCTCGCAGCACTGGCAGGCCTCCACCTCCACCGGCGACCCACACAACCCTGAGCCCCGGGTAGGTCCTCTGACACCTGTGGCCTCTTGTAGCTTCCTTATTTTCACAACCCTGAGCCCCGGGTAGGTCCTCTTGACACCTGTGGCCTCTTGTAGCTTTCTTATGTTCTTATGACAGCCAGTGGCCTCTTGTAGCTCCCTTATTTTCACAACCCTGAGCCCCGGGTAGGTCTTCTTGACACCTGTGGCCACTTGTAGCTTTCTTATGTTTTTATGACAGCCAGTGGCCTCTTGTAGCTTCCTTATTTTCACAACCCTGAGCCCCGGGTAGGTCCTCTTGACACCTGTGGCCTCTTGTAGCTTTCTTATGTTCTTATGTTTTTATGACAGCCAGTGGCCTCTTGTAGCTTCCTTATTTTTACAACCCTGAGCCCCGGGTAGGTCCTCTTGACACCTGTGGCCTCTTGTAGCTTTCTTATGTTCTTATGACAGCCAGTGGCCTCTTGTAGCTTCCTATTTTCACAACCCTGAGCCCCGGGTAGGTCCTCTTGACACCTGTGGCCTCTTGTAGCTTTCTTATGTTCTTATGACAGCCAGTGCTCTTCTTCTACTTCTTCTTCTTTCTGTTTAACGTCGGCTTTTCCCATATTTTTTATGAGGTTAGACGGCTGATGATACGCTTCTAACTATCTCAACTATTAAAGTCAACTATCAACTTTTCAACTATCAAAGACCCTAGAAAGACCCCATAAGACCCAGAAAGACCCAGAAAGACCCCATAAGACCCCAGAAAACCATGCACACTCACTCTAACTATTCCTCCCTTGCTGCCTCTCCCTCCACCCCTCCAGCCGACCTGCGAGAACCACGATGACGGGGAGACCCTAGCCATGATCCTGTGTGAGGAGTGTGGCAGCAACCTGTGTGGCGACTGTGACCGCATCCTCCACCTCCACCGCCGCACCCGCAACCACCACCGCACCGTCTTCAGGCAGGAGCAGGAGGCCATCAAGGTGAGGTTAAGACCACCAAAAAAGAACAAAAAAACGATGTACCAGTTTCTATATAAAGCTATTGTTGCATTTATGTGATTTGCCGTTAGAGCTTTTCGTGTACAGTGGAAATTCCCTATAACAGAATTCTCTATAGCTGAAACTCTCTATAGTGGAAAAGTTCCTTTCCGTAATGAAAATTCCTTACAATGGAATTTTCCGTAATGGAGAAAGATTTTCTGTTAGAAGTCTGCATGGCTACCTGTGCCAGGCATAATTCTGATTTTAAAAAAATGGAGACACCTCTAATTTAGGTGTTTTTTTACTATTGATCATACATATACATATTTGTAGTGCTTTATTTTATGCATAGAAAGGTGTTTACAGCATTGTAGCATCTGTGTGTAAATTCCGGAAAATTCCGGAAATGGAAAATTCCCCATAATGGAAAGGGGTTGGCTGAATTATTCCGTTATAGAGAGTTTCCACTGTACATATATACAATTAATTAATACTTTGTCCCGTGCCCATTGATTGAGCCCTTTGTGTGATTTGCCGTTAGAGCTTTTCATGTAGCCTACGTATATACCATTAATTAATACTTTGTCCGTTGCCCCTTGATTGATCCCTTGTTGTACCAGGTGGACCTTCACGAGGGGTGTGGCCGCACAAAGCTGTTCTGGCTGCTGGCCCTGGCTGACTCCACCACCCTCAAGGCCATGCTGGAGCTGCGGGGCGAGAGCCAGCGGTCCCGCGGCGCCGTGGCGGCCAGTACCTGCAGGTTCTGTGGCGCCCCGGCCCAGCCCTCCCTGCTCTCCCCCGCCCCTGTCTGCCCGGATCCCGACTGCCAGGTGAGCTGTGGCAGTGGTGGGTTGTGGGTTGTGCTGATCTTTTTTAAGAGGAACTACCACGTGTAGGTCTTGCAGCCTCTTGTAGCTTCCTTATTTTCTTATGTTCTTGTGTTCTTATCTCTTCTGATCCAAAGCACCAAAACTAGTCAGGCTTTATTGATTTGTGTTACAGTCGAGCCATTTGCATGTGGCTTATATTAAATAAGTAAAAGGAAATGCTGAAGAGACCATGTTGTGTTATGGCATTGTCTTCATTTGACACATCGACTGTACTATGAACAAGTATTCTTGGGAAACTTTTCAAGACTATATTAGGTATCTGTTAAGTGTGTTTTATTATTTTACATAGATTTTCATTTGTTTTTTGTGTCCTTTCCTTACTACATCAGTACTAATTAAGGGAAGAGTAAGGAAAAATGCTCTAAAACAATGGGATGAAGACTTGTTAATGCTTTAAACCATGCCTTGTTCAACTGCAAGACTGTGAAAGGGGAGGTTTATCCCTTTAACTTAGTGTGAATTCCTGTGTTACTTAGGAGAATCACAAGCCCAAAGTGTTTCAAGGAATGACATGCAAGGATTACTGAGCAAACCAGAACATCAGTCGTCAGGTGGTCAGTGCGGAGTCAATAGGGATCTATAAAAGGAGTCCGTATAAATTCATGGATGGGGAAGAAAGGTGGATGTAGGTAGTGTTAAGTAATAGGAACTACCACGTGTAGGTCTCGCAGCCTCTTGTAGCTTCCTTATGTTCTTGTGTTATGTGGCCCACAGGAGTACAGTCGCGAGGCGTGTGTGAGGACCCAGGACTGTGGTCACCTGTGTGGGGGGCTGAAGGGGGAGAACACCTGCCTGCCCTGCCTCCACGGCTGCTCCAACAACCCAGCACTCAAGCAGGACGCTGATGACATGTGTATGATCTGCTTCTCGGAGGCACTGTCTGCGGCGCCGGCCATTCAGGTAGGTAGAGAAAAATTAACCCTTTCACGCCCAGATCTTTCCTTTGCTATATAAAATTGTCTGTTGTTAGCCATAAAATTACAAAAAGTAACTTAATACGGTAAAACCTCTCATATTCGGACTAATTGGGCCAAGGAGTGGTCCGAGTAATGCAAGGATCCGAATAATGGGGGGGATTATATATGGGGGGACATGTAAGAAAAAAGAAAAAAAAAAAAAATTAGGTGTATATATATATATATATATATATATATATATATATTATATACATTTTATATATATATATATATATTATATATATATATATATATATATAGCTAGGAAATTTCGACCCCTAAAAAAAAAAAGAAAAAAAAAAAAAAAAAAGAGGAGGTCCGAATAATGAGGGTCCGAATACGAGAGGTTTTACTGTATACCAAATAAGCTAGTGGGAACGGATACTAAACAGGTCATATCTATAAAATACTGCTTATATTAATTAAAATCGTCTATTAGTAGCTAAATTACAATTAAAATTACGCTCTGGGCCTCAAAGGGTTAAGAAAATTTTTACACATATGTCCATGTATTTGAACGATTCATTTGAGTTTCTTCCGCACACAGCTGGAGTGCGGCCACGTTTTCCACGTCCACTGTTGTCGCAATGTGCTGTCACGACGCTGGCCGGGCCCTCGCATCACCTTCACCTTCTCCCTGTGTCCTATATGCAAGGTAAGTGGTGGCGCGTCCTCAAACAATCACTGCACAGATAATAATAATAATAATAATAATTTTATTCTCACCCGAAGGCATACAAGAAAAACAACAACATAATATACCAGGCACCTAGAATTGAAACTGCACAAGCGCCACTTTTAAAAAACTGAGAAAAACGCGCTTAAAGTTTAATCTGAGAAAATCAAGATATGAAACAGCACAAGTGCCACTTTTTATCAATGAAAAAAATACACATAAAGTGTTTTCAAAGTAAATCAGCAACAAATGAAGATATTAGATTAAACTTTAAGCGCGTTTTTCTCAGTTTTTTAAAAGTGGCGCTTGTGCCGTTTCAATTCTAGGCGCCTGATATAGATGAGGGAATGAACTTAAGTACTAAAGCAAATACAGGGAGGTCCCGAAGATACGAGCAGATAGGTTCCACCTGGCATACTCGTAAAGCGAAATCTCGTATAACGAAACACATAACTAATGGTAAAATATAGGTTTGGTTCCAGGACCCCATCAATTAAAAAAAAAAAAAAAAAAAAAAAACGTTTCTCAAGCTAAAATAAACTATAACAAACACAACAAACACACAGCGTCTATATTACCTACACTGTACTACCTATTCTGTAGAAAAACCATTCTGAAAGAGAAAATAGCACACAAAATAACATAACTGCACATTAATTAAACATAAAATATAAATGATGTCATCAAGCTCATCATCAGTCACCAGCCAATGATAAACAGCTTTTAAAACTTCTCGACCAAGCACAAGTCAGCGAGATATATTTCCGGGCAAGAATGGCATGCCAGACTGCCTCTCTCCGCCTTCTGTCCCCGTCATCTCAAACTAATTCTCGTTTTATTTGGAATGCTTGCGTTTTAAGGAGTTTTAATGTATCAGATAGTAAGATATATAAGTAAGGAGCCTGTGTTGCTAGTGTTTTGGTGGTAGAAGGTGTGTGTGTGGGTTGAAATAGTGAATATTCGTGTCATGGAGCGGCCCCGCGGCAAGAATTTTTCTCCATCACTCTGCCCGCCAGTCACCTCATCATAACATCTTTAAATCACCCTTATTTAAGGTGAAACACGGTGCTACATTGATATAGATAATGACACGTGTATATAACATCTCACCATAATCACTAAGTTGTATAATAACGAGTAATAAGACGCTTAATCCTGCCCAAACCTACTGTGGCGGCTCCAGCGGCGCCGCCACTCAAAACTTTTGAGTAAAAACCCGCCTTCATCCGCCTCACCTGTGCCTTCCTGAAGACAGTCAGCTCCCACGCCTGTGATAGCACCATAGGATATCACCAGGGATCATAGGATTCCTCAAGGGGTTCTCGCTCCCTACTAAATATTACCAAAGACATCTATCTCCCTTGGTCTAATGGTGTTGATATCCACCCCATGGGCTTCATGGGCTGGCTCATGCTGCTGCTGCTGCTACCAAAGGCCGCGCTGCCAGACGTGGATGAGTCCCTTGCTTGTATTTCATCTCTTTACTCATATATATGAATGATATCCATCCAAATGCAATCATATGTCTACATTCACCTAGAGAAATTATATTTCATAGCATACCAAACAATAATAAGCAAGCCTGGAGACTTCCTACCTCTGCTAATACCAGTCTCGAGCAGTCGTTGGCCAGTCTGCACGTTATTTTCAGATTGATTATCGTACAACCTTAGGTAAAATCATATATGTAGTCAGTAAATGTTTATAATTTTAGTAAATAACTTGTAATTTACTTTAGTAAATAACTTGGTAATTTTACTCACCCCAGTTTGAATGTCGTAACGTTGGATTTTCGATCTCGTATATTAAAAATAGACCCTAATTTACACATCTCGTATCATCGGATTCTCGTATATCGAATGCTCGTATAACGGGACCTCCCTGTAATAGATAATAGCTATATACCTCTATAATACTAATAATAATTCTAATCATTTTAAAATTACCCGGAGGCATACAGGCAAAAAAGCAACAACAACAAGACAAAGAGTTAACTTAAGTACTAGAGCAAAAAAACAAACATAATATAGGCACATGGCATGAGGTGCACAAAACATGGCAGGCTAGAGAGGAGTAGAGAAGACAGAGAGTAGGGTAGATAAAGGGGGTGCAGTCAGTTCGTACACAAGTTGTTTCGTACACCAGTAGATTCGTACACTAAAAAGTTGTTTCGTAGTCTATATGAAACCATAGTCGTTTCGTACACTCAACTCAGAGTTGAACTTGACTACTAGAGTTACGATTCGACACCAGGTATGTACGAAAAAACTCAAAATCAGTGTGCGAAACAACTAACTAAACCTGGGTACGAAACAACTTGTGTTCGAAACTCCTTGTAACCAGATATTGAACAGAATAATAGAACATGTAGAACAGATAGGGTGTAGAGAAGATAGAGTAGGTAGAGAAGAGTGACAAGACACCTCCCGAACTAAAATGGCCCACCCCCCCTTTCTTTATTATATTACTGTCTTCTTTATAGCGATTGGCAACTAAGCGACTTTGTGTTACCTCTTTTTTGTATCCTTGGCCAGTCCTTTTGTGGTGCCAGGGTTTTTTGTCAGTTGTTACTGTCTCCTTTATATTGAATGATATTAATTGGTTAGGATTTTACATTGATTACAACTGAATTGAGAATTGAAATTTTTCTTATGACTTCACTATTTAATTATAGTACGAACACTTCTCGCTGTGGAGAGTACTGAAATGGGAATGAACTTAAGGGGAAGGGGTAGGAGTTAAGGTTAAGGGGAAGGGGTAGGAGTTAAGGAGTAAGGGGAAATGCTGCCACCAGCTCAGGCAAGTAGTTCTATGGTTTTACTTCCTGAGCACGTTTTTAATATATATAAGATTTATTTTGGTAGTCGGGGTTGATACTTAGTATTTCACCGAGTGAGGCTGAAAACTCTTTTGGAGAACGTGGGGAAGTATTTCCATAACACGCGGAATAATCACCTGGGGTTTTTACAATAAACACAAGAACTATATTTGAAACATCATCCTATTTATTCATCATGAAATATTATTTCTCTGTTTGAGATCTTAGACACATATATAAACTCTAATCTGGAACGGGCAAGCTCTCCAGAGCATAACCTCCCTCACTGAATCATTCTTAGAACTACCACCTATGTCCGTATCAACTGAGCACTATAGGTATACATGGAATATATATATATAGGAGAGAAAATGTGAGAGTAATGGGTTGGTGTGGGGTTCACTGTACCATGTGGCCTGGTTTCTGGAGAGGAGTGGAGAGACGACTCCGTTAATAACACTTATATGGATGGGGCAGGCCTCCTATGCGTTAGTGAAACTGAACAACTGTACCTATATATGAGAATATAGATAGATATATCATAACAAGAAGGGGGAGGGGGGGGGGAAATAGGAGCGAGTTACTGAGGTCTTACCTGGAGAGGAGTGGAGAGACGACTGGCTCCCTCGGGGTGACTAAGGCGAGGTTGGGCTTAGTAGCGGGAAAAAGGGGAATGTTCGGATCCTATGAAACGGCCTCTCCTGAAGGGATTATCAGACCTCGAATGACTCTAATTAACTAATGAAACAAGTATACATATGAAATGGCTGCCTATAATACAGTTCTTTTACTTTGATATAGAAGAATTTAATATGTTTATTCTAATATCCGGGGAAAGTGTTATTTCCTTTCGTTCAAGCCCACGAACGCGTTTTTTAGAGAGACGAGGTATTGGAGTCGAAACATAAATTTGGTCGACTTTTAATTTAGCAAATAACTCGACTAACACACCCATTTATAAACGTGATCTGTCACTATTGTGTCTATTTTGAAGGACATTAAGAAACTAAGAGTGTTCCTTGATCTGATAGGAGGGTGAGGAGAGGATGAAAAGTTTTGAATCTACTAGTTATCGATGATCGCGAAATAAGTGTCCCACGAATTTGGACTCGTATCCGGAGTGTATGGGGGAGGGAGTGGGGGAGGGGGGAAGATAGAAGTGAGAGATAGAAAGAAAGAAGAATGTTTTCACGAGAAACTAAAAGATTGAATTGACCTTAATATGATAGGAATACCTTTTTCCTTCTTAAATACATAACCCGGGAATTGTATGATAGGAATTCCCAGCCTATCTCTTCCGAATAACGGGCATTACACTTTGTGATGAAAAAAAAAAAAAAAAAAAAAAAAAAAAAAAAAAAAAAAATTGTGCCCTTGGTCAGTCCTTTGTGATGTAAAAAAAAAAAAAAAAAAAATTTTTTTTAAAGAAGCTGACAAATGGACACGGCCTGCGTTTGCCATCCTGCATAATCACCGTTTCCGCCCAGGTTGCCATGAGCCACGACGTGTTAGTGGAGCTGCTCAGTCCAATCTTGGTGTTGTACGAGGACGTGCGACGCAAGGCTCTCATGCGGCTGGAATATGAGGGTCTGCACCGCGCGGAGGCAATCTCCATCCCCGGCGCACGCTACCACAACAACCCGGCAGCCTATGGCATGGACCGCTACGCCTACTATGTCTGCTTCAAGTGCAATAAGGTGAGACGGGTTGGCTTTATTTATTTACTAGCCGCAAAGCCGCCCTCCGGGCAGACTTTTTGGCTAGCTCCTGCAGAGGGCTATTGGTCGGCCCACCAAACACAGACTCTCCAGATAACCCTTTCTAACTTTCCTGAAATCATGGATGTAGAAATGTATGTATTAACGCCAACCCATTCACATCACCCCCAACCCATTACCCATCACCCTCCACCCATTCACTCACCCATTACCCATCACCCCCCACCCATTACCCATCACCACACACCCATTCACTCACCCATCACCCCCCATCTATTCCCTCACCCATCACCCATCACCTCCCACCCATTGCCCATCACCCCACCCATTCACTCACCCATTGCCCATCACCCCACCCATTCACTCACCCATTACCCATCACCCTACATCAAGGTTTCCTCAATTCTCGCAACCCACTTTTTTTTCACAATTATCGCTAATAGGCTGCTAAAAAAAAAAAAAAAAAAAAAAGTGATCGGATCATCTCATAAGTGGGCTTAAAACCTTCCCCTGGTCAACCTGATCCCAAAAATGTGGTATATGATGGGATTCCGCCACGGGGGGCGGAACCTATACCACACACACACACACACAGACACACACACACACTTTCGCTTATATTATTATAGATTTATTCCTATAGCGCCAGTAGGCTATTTTATCCTATGGAGGGACGTGATGGTTGGCCCTCCGCCCGTTGGTTGGCGCAGGCTGGATTGTTATAGTGACACCTGTGATGTTATAGGTGATGGTCAGGGTCATTTTTGTTTCATTTTCAGCCACAAGATTGGTCATTGTGTTGTTGTGTAATTTGTGTCATGTGAGGCCACCCACCAATACCTCGTAGGAGATTAAAGGTGTAACTTAACCCCTTCACACCCAGATCTTCCCTTTGCTATATAAAATTGTATGTTGTTAGCCATGAAATTACGAAAAGTCACTTAATATACCAAATGAGTTAGTGGACAAGGATACTAAGCAGGTCATATCTATAAAATATTGCTTATATTCACTAAAAATTGTGTTACGGTACCCAAATTACAATGGAAATTACGTTCTGGGTTCAAGGGGTTAATCTCTATTTTCTTTTTTTCCCTTTTTTTTCATCTTTAATTTTTTTTTTTTTGCTAGGCCTACTATGGCGGGGAGGCTCGCTGTGACGCGGAGGCAGGCCTAGGCGATGAGTACGACCCTCGGGAGCTGGTGTGCGGCGCCTGCTCGGATGTCTCCCGCGCCCAGATGTGCCCCAAACACGGCACCGACTTCCTCGAGTACAAGTGTCGCTACTGCTGCTCAGTGGCCGTGTTCTTCTGCTTCGGCACCACCCACTTCTGTAACGCCTGCCACGATGACTTTCAGCGCGTCACCAACATACCCAAGGCTGATCTGCCCCGCTGCCCTGCCGGTGAGGATAAAGTCTGAGGCCCCAGGCTCGTTATAGCTTGGGTGGCCTGATTTTTTTATATATACGTATATCTTTTTGGCATATGGATGTTCTTAGGCCACTCGACGGTGCAGAAATATTTTAAGTGGAGGATTTGTGGGTCTCACTCGGGATCGAACTCGGGTCTTTGAGAACGCCACCCGGTGACGCTAACCACTCTGCTGCCGCCTCCCCAAAAGGACCATATGAGCTTACTCCTATGGTCCTGTTTCCATATCTATATCTATCCCGCCTTTCTTGCAATTGATGTACACTCCTTCCTGATGTCTCCTCGTCTTCTAGTTTGTTTTACATGCTCATACTTCCAGGAGAAAATCCATACTTCTTTGTGTTATTCAGACATCTTTAATTAATTTTCTTGTGTTCCCTCAAATATGTAGCCTCTTTTTCTCCTCTCAACAGTAGATATTTTATCAACTTCCTCCAAGTCTTTTGCCAATTCATATATTGAAACAGTTTCCTTTTATTCTTATTTTCCAAGTGTTTGCAGTTTCTGTTTCTTTAGTCTTTCTTTGTCAGTTAGATCTTCACACTCAGGCACCATCTGCGTTGCTATTCTTCGTGTTCTTTCCAGTTTGTTATGTGTGCTTGCTTGTATTCCTTTGTGTGCTGAAGACAAAGACAGAGTACCAAGGTTAGAGTGTGTCCCCTTCGGCAGGTCCCCGCGCCCACCAGCAGGAGGGCGAGGAGTGTCCCCTGCACGTGCAACATCCACCCACAGGGGAGGAGTTTGCCCTGGGCTGTGGAGTTTGCCGCAACGCTCACACCTTCTGAGGGACTTGTGTGTTCCTCCGGGTGTCATCCTGCAGTGCCATGAAGCATCTCTCAGCACCGTCATTCATCATTCCTTTTATCCCTAGGGAACTCAGTGATTTGCACCGGGGAATGTCTCTAGACAGCATAGCCTTGAGACACACTCCTTTGCACGCACCTCAGCAAGGCGTGGTGGACAGTGTACAGAATACTGGAAATGGAGGACAACCACCCTCTGTATTTTTGTCAATCTCTCTTATACCCTTGCACCATTACAGTGTGGTGTGGTGATGCCTAACATAACTCTATATTATACTAGTGACCATATTGAACCTTGTTAGTCCTTGAGTCGTTGAGTCATTCTTGAGTTAGTCTTTGAGCCATTTCTCAGGAATGAATGAAATATACAGAGAATTATGATGCAGGTGCTGTTGGCTGCGTATGTGTGTTTGTCTGTGTTTTATATATGTGTGTGTGTGTGTGTGTATAGGTGAATAGGTTTGCATGTGTGTACATTAGCTCATCATTAATCACTGAGCCAGTCAGCAGTCTGGACTCTGTATCATCAGTGAAAATGATGATTTCCACATCAGTACATTCACTCATTTCACCGCGTAGGGACTCCTCTTGACGTGACCTATTCCTTGTGTTCCTTTGCCGCCGGGTCATCTCGGGTGATGTATACGTGCCCCTTCCTCACGTCACCAGTCATGCCACTCAACCATTCCAGCATCCACAGCTCTCTCTCCCACACACTCCTCCACCCTTCCACCCTTGCTCTGCTCCCATCATTCCTCACTCGCCCCGCCTCACTGGTTACTTTACATGCATTCCTCCTTTTTTCTCCTCTCTGTCTAATCATTTAAGATGTTTGTTACATATTCACACCTGTAATTATTATTGTAATTTCTTTAGCTTAGAAGTCACTGGTTATTATTCTGGATGGAATATGTTTGTATCATACAGTTTTAAAACTTGGGTCAGGAAAATATTTCTGTTGAGATTTAAGTCATTATGCTTACAAGGTAGAAGTTGGTGGAATTTTTTTTTTTAGTCATTATTATGGTGTAAATATTAATTTTATTTTACTGCTCAAGGAAATCAGTCTAAAGACAGTTGCATATCTGAAGTATTATAAGTTATCTCTTTGGTTCCATTAGATCCGTTACCTGTCTTATGGTTTGTCACAGCATTACTCTGTCGCAGACTTTCTGACGGAGTTACACTTATGAAGGATGACTCCCACACCCTGAGCCGGTGAAGTGTGTGTGTCAGGCAGGAGTAGTCAGCCTGTCTTCTGCACCTCACTAAGGATTGGAGTTTTGTCTCCCACCCTCAAGACACTAGACTGCACATGTCAGACCTTACAGTGTGAAGGTGAAGTCATGGGAAGCAGACGACATCATCCCCCAGAAACGCAGCACAGTTTTTGTACTGCTTATGAAAGGACTGTGTTGTTTAGCAGCCAGTAATAAACACACCTTGAACAAGTCATGTGCCCACGTGTAATGACTCTCAGTACACATAAACAAGGGCACAATGTAAGGATTCGCCACAAGAAATTTACAAAATCATGGCAATCACAGAATTGTGTTCCTCAAATGGCATGATTTCGGCCACGTCAAACATTTTGTCAAAAGCAAGTTGACAAGTGATATGATGTCACTTCACACAAATACTTGAAATCTGTTCTGGAAATCAGTGTGCATTCATTACCTTCCCTCCACACACAACACTTCTCCCACGCCTCCACCTTCCACCACACGTGGATGATGAAAGGCTCCACCTTCCTTAGCTTCCTCCTGCAGCTCTAATGTGGTGATGGTGGATATTAAATAGGATTCAATCGAGTTGTTGTGGTGCATTGAGGAGTGCGGCGCATCCATGATCTTACAACAAAGTTGGATAGAATTAGAGAAGTCAGGACATCATGGGCTTGACTCAAATCCTGTATACTATAGCTAATACAGACATGCACTTTAGTGTGAGAGATTAACTCTTTTTGTGTCTTGAACATCCATGTCGCAATGGAATGGTCATCCACACAACTGCTGATTATGTCGTGCAGTGTATCTTCCTTTAAATGTTCAGTGACAGACTTTGAACACTTTCAAGAGGTACTCTGATGCACAGCCTAAGTGGATGCATCAGCCTATGTTCAGAGTGAGAGCAGTGTCATGACTGGCTCTTGACACACTGCAGGAGTCCAGTTTGTGCTCCTCACTGGTAGACCTTTCAATCAGGCGTGGCTGTGATTACTTTACTACTAAGTGAACCAGGTGTCTGCTTATTATTTCTGTAAACTTGTGTTCCTGGAATATGTTCCTTTATAAGATATTTATTGAGGTCCAGCTATTTATTGGTTGTGAATGTTGATGTTTAGACAACAGATCTGTTTGAGTTGACTTCCACAACTATGCTGATCAGAACTTTCATGATAGTGTTTGCCTGCCACCCTACATCAGTGAATGATAGTGAGTAGAAGGGAGGAAAGAAACATTTATGCTGAGACTATTGAAATATAAGTGACAAATGTAAAGAGTTGTTGAGAATATGTAGAACCATACCATGGATAACGCAAGGTTCAGAAGAGAAGTGACGTCCTTCCCAAGTCAGTAGGAATAATGACGTAATGGTAGAAGTCAGCAGCAGCAGCAGCAGCAGGTGGGTCGCCGCTGAGTGCAAGGTCTGCACTGAATGGACTGGACCGGATACGTTCTTGTGATATTTATTTTGTGATGTTCTTGTTTTGTTATTTTTTGTCTCCTCCTTGCACATGTGGCGTACTGAAGAATGTTTTTGTTTGCGGTATTTTAGTCACAACTCAGAAGCTGTTTCAGAGAAAGACTGTTCATGAGAAATGCTGCAGAAGCCTGTTTGTAGGAATGTCATTGTATGTGTGCGTGTATGCCTGTACCTGACTGGTGTCTGGCCTGGCCTCGCCCCAGACAGCAGCAGCAGCTCCAGGACAGCCCTGGAGAACCCTGAGGTTGTGCTGAAGTAGAAATTCATCAACAGTATTTTCCACCTGAGCAGCAACATTCCCGCTGTGGTGCCTGTGCGTGTTTCTTGAAGGTGACGGACGGCTGTTACCAGTATTTATGATCATGTAAACAAATTGTTTACAGTACATGTAGTAGGTTAGTGTGTACTTCATTTGCAAGTTTATTTGTCATTTTAATTGAGCGCGAATCATATTTTACAAGGTATTAACCATCACACTTTTTAAATATACCCAAGACATGATTCACTAAGGTTCCAACCTTCCCATACTCTATCTGGGATTGCAGTATATTTCAGGGATAATGAGTTGTACAGCCTTGAACATTTGTTTTGCTCCCTGTTCAGTCTCCTTATAAAGGCTTGCTTGGACAATGTTGTGCAGTAAGGCGTGGTTATCACACTTATGAAATCAAGGGAGGAGCATAATGTGATACAACCCATGAAGCAGCCAGTGTGTGGCTGTTGGGGATTGTTGCACAGCTTTGTGTCGGCTCACGCACAGCTCAAGGCTCTTAGGAATAATTTGACACACTGACATTTTAGTGTTGTAAGTTTTAAGGTTTTAATTGTCATCACACGAGTCTTGTAGTCGGAAATCTAGTACTGGACAAAGTAACAAGATAAGATTTTTTTCATATGAGAATGGAAAGTGAAGTACATTCCCTGAAAACTGCTTGGGTCGGCAAACTTTCATCAAAACTTCAGATGTTCTAATATTTCAGCTTTTCAAGAGAAATTTAGTTTGGCCACCCACATTGAGCTGTTGTATAATACAAGTTATTAAGAAGCACCAACTTGATTCACGATGCAGTGTAACTTTCTTGTGTCAATCCCTAGAGAATATTTAGTCACTTATCATTAGCTGTTGAGGCAATCTTTGTAGCCTAAGGTCTTTTAATGCCCATTCAAAATGAATTATTACTCTCCTATACATACATAACAAATGTCCATGTTCATATGTGTACAGAATATATGTAGATTTCAGTGTAAACATTGTATTTTTGGAAACAGAAAACCCGTCTTTGTGATTTTAGAATGAATCTCAGTGCATTTTTAGTGACCCTAAATAAGTAAGGCATTTGATTGTACTCAGTGAATCTCCATTTCCATTAATGAATCAAGTGAAAACCTACAAAAGTTTGCAGACGAGTGTGTTCATTTCCTGCCGGCTGAGAGGCTCAAGTCAACACAATGTCAGGCTCCAAATCATCAACCATTTCTTACCAACACAAAAAATAATACAGTAACTTCATTTCAAAAGCTTGGGATGGTAGCTTCAGGGCTTAATGGTTAGTAGTGGACGTGTTTGTTTACAGTGCAATGCGAGGTGGAGATGAAGCAGGTGTTTATGTTTGTCAGATATATTGGTATTATTGTTCATATGGATTACTGCCATTTCTTTAAGGCCCGTGAACCACTGCACTGGGTAGGATTGCATGTGGTTGTACTTACACCTTATGTTTCAGTCATACATCGGTTCTTTTATTAAGAAATTTGCACCTTGGATAGATCTACATGCTCCATTTTTTTTTATCTTCAAATGTTTTATTTTCTCATAAGGATTGAGTGCAGCTATAAATTAGTATGATAAACATATAATGAATTTCAATGACCTGATCAATACATTTTGTATCGGGAAGATGTGGAGCTGATAATACTGATCAAATATAGACTAAGATAGGCTTTAAATAGGCTAAGAGGAAAAAAGTAAATTTTCCCTTGCCTTTAGGACACCGTTGACTGTAGAATCCAAAATCACAGTTTACATCTAAAGGCCTGTCCAGACGAGCGGGCCTGACAGGCGGGCATGCCCGTCATCGGGTACATTTGACGGACAAACCATGGAAATCCCCGATCCCCCGTTGAGCGAAATCACCAGGCAGTGGCCGGTGGCTTGAAGAGCTACGACGCCGCCAGATGCAAGTTGACATTGGGGATCCATAGAAGGCTTCGCTCCCATTTATCACTTCGTTGCAACACGATTCACACCTGGAACTTTATACACTAACAATTATGCTACACAATACTTTCTCCGCAGTAGTATTGGGCACCATGTTTATGGTACCGCACTCGACAACCTACTGGCATCGTCGGGCACGCCCGCCCATTCATCGACTCTGCCGTGTGGACGACATTCACGGGCATGCCCGCCAGAATTTGTCCGCCGACCGCGCACGCCCGCTGGTCTGGACATGCCTTAACACATGTCCAAAGATATGCATTATCTAACAATGCACACCTGGCTACCAGGCCAGTTTGCCAACTGGCCTGGGCTGGACTAAAATTCCTTCACCTTCATGGCTTGGCAAACACTGCACCTTGGAGGCACTCCAGTTCAAACATAAATAATACAAAATTACACGATACAAATTTATTCCAGTCTCAAAAAGACAATTTTCTGAACTAAATATATGTTAAGAAGCCCCAGGATATGCAGGTGTTCAACAAAACTTCACGCATAAACTAGGGTCTGATCATTTAAGAAAAAAAGAACAAAAGAACATTACAGGAGGCCGTGAGCCTGTTTTAGTAAACGGAAGGCGTTGCACTTCCTGTAAACGATGTTGTCCTGTTTACTTCTTCTCCTGGGCATAGCTGTAGTGAAGGTCCTTGCTGTCCTGCTCCGAGATGCGGGTCCACCCGTCTTCCTTGATGTGATACACTGTGGCAAGATAAAAAAAATAGTTATCCGCAGAGAACATAACTGGAAAAACTTGAAACATCTATGAATCTTTTATAATCAATTGAAAGTTAATATTTTCCACTTAACACATAACCACATGTTTCAGGGTGTACTTTTTTATTTCTTTTCATTTATGCTAAAAAAAATTAAAGTTAATCCATTATAAAGTTGTTGTACTTCACGTAGTACAAACAGCTGACTGCAGTGCGAACAGTTCAATTAAGAAGAAGTATGAGGCAATACAATGTAGGGTAGTTAACCACTCCTCCCCCCATGCTTTATAAAGGCAACAATAACACTGATGGTAAGGTAATACTGTAGGGCCTCTTGTCTAAGCCTTGGTCACTCACCGCGCACAATGCCGCCGGAATAGGCGTCCCTGTGAGTGGCGTGGTAGATGGCACGGCGGCCCAGCTCCTGCGCCTCTTTGTCGGTCATGTCCCAGTGGTAGCCAGAGTCCAGGACACCGTAGGCATAGAGGGAGCCAGAGCCCACACTGAACACGTTGCCGGGCATGCGGTTGCCGTCGCTGTCCACGTAGTATAGCCCCGGGCCCTGAAAGAAAGTAGGTTTTAAAAAGAAATAGGGAAAAACTGATTCACAAATAGGGTGGTAAATGATTGAAATGGACTCTGTAGACAGGTAGTTAGTGCGGAGTCATTAGAGTTTTAAAGGGAGGCTGGATAAATTTATGGATGGGGATGAAAGGTGGATGTAGGTAGTGTTAAGTAACAGGAACTACCACGTGTAGGTCTCACGGCCTCTTGTAGCTTCCTTATTTTCTTATGAAAGTGTGTGCGTGTACAAAAGGCAAATCATTGAAGGGTCAAGTGTTTGGAAAAAAAGCTTTACATTTCATAAGCAAACATCAAGAGGCAGAATTGCTGCTCAACCTTTCCTCATCTAAATGTTCACGTGTCAGAGCAATAATGCAATAAATCACATAGTCATAATTTACACTGCCTGACAAAGCTCTCCGAATGTCTGCCACATAAGCCGTACCTTTTTGTCCCAGCCGGCCACCATGACGCCCATGGAGAGGCCGTAACCCTTGTACTGGTACACCATGTTGGCCAGCAGCTTGGACGCCGCAGCCACAGAAATTCTCTCACGGTTTCTGTAAAAATGTTATTCCTCAAATCAGTTTGTCACATATTTTTTTATTTTTTTTATTTTTACATTACAGAGGACTGGCCAAGGGCACAAAGAGGTAACACAAAGCCCGCTTAATTTCGAACTAAATTGGCCCACCCCTCTTTTTTTTTCTTTTTCTTTTTTATTCTCTTACCGTCTTCTTTATCGGGACTGGCAACAAAATACAACAGTGGTCTCTTTTTTTCCCAGCAATATTCACATGAATCACCTCGTGTCCCGCCCATCCACCGAGGCAATGACTAGCATGCCCCCCCTAGTCCCTACCTCAGTTCATAGATGCGGCACTGCTTGGCAAGGACGCGGTTCCAGTAGGTGCAGTCTGCCGCCCCGCCCGCCATGGTGCCCAGGAGGTAGGGGCTGATCTCAATAATTTTCCTTACATTCTGAGATCCTGAGAATGCATGGAAGTGAGGGTATAAGTAACTTATAAAGTTATTAACTACTATTTACCGATACATTCAGACAAGTTAGACTTCAGAAGTACCAATGTATTTCAGTTGACAGAAAGAAAAACATGGAAGGTGTCAGACTGTCAAGTTGTCAACACTCCTCACCGACGTATTGGCCGGAGGTGGCGCGGGAATCCACGGCCAGCACAGTTCCTCCCTTGAACTTGAAGCCGAGCGTGGTGGTGCCGTGAGCGTAGTTCAGCTTCAGTTTGCGGCCGGTCTCGTCCACCAGGAACTCCCCCACCTGACACTCAGACTGACGGGTCACAAAAAAGGCCATATGTAGTCTCCACAAAAAAGATCATATGTAGTCTCCATTCATTCTTTTTTTTTTTTTTGTTTAGTTAATGGGCAGGGCATGTGGGTGTTCTTAGGCCACTCGACAGTGCAGAAATATTATAAGTGGATTTATGGGTCTCACTCGGGATCGAACTCGGGTCTTCGAGAACGCCACCCGGTGACGCTAACCACTCTGCTGCCGCCTCCCCATTTGCATACATAATAAGTACATTCCATACAAAATATTATTCAATATTTTTTTAAATGACTAGCTTGCTGACCTGTACTGCTACTTGGATCACCTTCAATAAGGAACTCTTAGAATAATTACAGACTCAAAATGGTAATAATGGACGAGGACTTCGCGGTCGTTTTCAGAGACAACGACAAATTTTTCCTGGCTTACAATAGGTGCTTTTTCTAATGGAGATAGTTTTATTTTCCGGAAACCCATATTTATATATAAAAAATAAAATAAAAAAATATATACATATATATATATATTATATATATTTCATCACCGAATTTTATGGTCGCCGTTTCCATTAAAAACACTATCTCCATCAGAAAAATCACTAAAACTTGGCCGGGAAAAATTACTCAGGGTGTCAGATAACAGGGAAGTAATTGAATAGAACATACCAAACCTAACCTTATAGGTTTTAATGAAAACTAATCTAACCTTGCCTCTAATCTAACCTGTCTCACCGCGAAGTTCTCGTCCATTATAATCCTCAAAATAATCAACCTATTGAATAACTGTTTGCTGGTAATTTCCTGGACACCTTGCCATTGCCATTGTTGAGTCTGCTGCTGCACACTGCTCGCCTCTGCCTCAGCCTGGGCTTAACATAACCGTGATGACTAATAATCCATGTTAAACTTTCTTATCTTAAAACACTCCTCTCCACTTACCCTGGTGGCCACCAGCCAGGTGGCCACCACCTGGTTACCCTGGTGGTGTCCGGGGAAATACCTTGGGCAGGGGAGGCATCATGAGCTGGAACTGGTTGCTGAAGTTGCCTACATCAGGAATGGTTGCCTCTTCCTCCACTTCCTGCCACTTGTGTTGGTACCTGGTTCACAAATAGGGTGGTAAATGATTGGAATGGACTCAGTAGACAGGTAGTTAGTGCGGAGTCATTAGGGAGCTTTAAAGGGAGGCTAGATCATTTCATGGATGGGGATGAAAGGTGGATGTAGGTAGTGTTAAG
This sequence comes from Chionoecetes opilio, assembly GCA_016584305.1. Lineage (NCBI taxonomy): Eukaryota > Metazoa > Arthropoda > Malacostraca > Decapoda > Majidae > Chionoecetes > Chionoecetes opilio. Next base: position 166,530 of record JACEEZ010025755.1, on the reverse strand, counting down.
TAACAGGAACTACCACGTATAGGTCTCCCGGCCTCTTGTAGCTTCCTTATTTTGTTATGTTCTTATGTTCTTACCTCTCCACGCCGTGCAGAGCCTCCAGAGCCATGGCTGACACACAATGCTGCTACGAACAGTAATAAGGAAGGTCTGCCTCGCTGCTGGCCACCACGATGACTGTTTACTTTGATGCCGCGTCGTTCAGTTTCAGTACGGTTGTTGGTCGGGAGTCAGGCCTTTTTCAACGGCACTCCCTGACGTGTTTCTTCTTGCTGTCTGGGTCTTTAATTTGTTTTCTTCTCTTATTCTATCTTATTAGTTTCTTTCTTTTTCTTTCTTCTTATTTTCTCTGGTCATCCAAAAACTGTTGATTGTTCTTTTTGCTTCTTCCACATTCCCCTCTCCGAACAAATACTCCCCCACTATATCCTCTTCCTCCTCTAGGTAAGGTTGTTGTAGCCTCACACTTTTCTTTCTTTCATTACTGTAGGCTGGGCACCATAGCAGGAAATGTTTTAAGTCCTCCTTTTCCGCCCCACATAAATCACAAGTTATTTCTTCTCCCCAGAACCTCCTTCTGTCGTTTAGTTGTAGGTTGTTTGTCCTGCACTTGAACAGTAGTTCTGAAGCTTGGTCATTGCTGTATATTTCTTCTTGGCCTCCTTTCTCTTTTCTCCATTTCCTATATATTTTCAAACTTATTTTTTCATTCATTTCATTCACCCATTCTCTTGTGTCCAACTCTCTCATTTTTTTCCTTATACTCTCCTTTAAAGGCCTCTTCGATTTGCAACATTTCAAGAACCAGTTCACGGAACCCAAGAATTCAGGCGTTCCATTTGCGCACGAAAACCTGGGTCCGAGGCGACGCGCGTAGTGACTCAGCAAAACCCTTGAACTTTCTCTACTCACATTGGGAGGTGGGTAGCCTGGATAGAGTTTTCAGTTCATAACAAACAATGGTCGCCTTGGGCCCTATTTCTCTTATCGTGAAGGGTTTTCCGCATGCACGAGTCGGAGAGGATGTCAGACGGCATAAAAGAGGCATACATGGCTGGTGGAGGCCATGCGTTCCCGCGACCTTAAACTTGATATGATCCCTTCACATAGCAGCTAGCTGAGTTATATCTCTCGTTATCTCTCTCTCTCGTTATCTCTCTCTCGTTATCTCTCTCCCGTTATCTCTCTCGTTATCTCTTTCTCTCTCGTTATCTCTCTCTCTCTCTCTCTCTCTCTTGTTATATATATATATCTCTCTCTCCTCTCTCTCTCGTTATCTCTCTCTCTCTTAAATTGCCTCGCCAGCTGAGTATGTTTGTAAACATACATTTGTAAACAAGCGTTCCATTTGTGACACGCGAACCCAACCCTGAACCCAGAACCCAACCCTGAACTGAAAGAACTGGTTCATGCAACTTGGGCACAAATGGAAGAGGCCTATTTGTCTCACACCTCACACCCTGGTTCGTGGCCGGAGTCTGGGTGCCCACCTTTATCCTCGCCATCACTATTACCTCCATCAGTATTATCATGCTTTACTGCTATTTGACGCTACTCTAATTACCACTACTTAATAATGTGGTAATAGTAGTCCAACATGCGTTAAGGGGAAAGCCTAACGTCAGCGACATAAACTTTACGAAAGCCACCCTCCTTAGTTACAATATTTTGCGACTGGAATGAGAAGAAAAAATTGAAAGTGCTTATTAATGCGGCGTGTTGTTCCATGTTGGGTGTTGAGCAACCTGAAGCAAGGCGACCGTTGGGAAGCCTCGGGCAGAACCTGCCTACATGAGCTAGGTTGATGAATCCCAAGGATAATAAATAGCTTTCCTATCCTTGGTGAATCCCGTGATCCACGCCAGCCGGTGATGGCTGTCAGTGTCACTGTCAGACACAGGGCTTTGGATCAAGGACAGTGGCGTCACCAGGAAAAAAAATTGGGGGGGCTTTAGCCCCGGGGTGGTGATGGGCGAGCGCAGCGAGCCTATCCAGCTGGGGGGTCGGGGGGTAATTTTGAAAATTAATCAGTTCCAGGGTAATTTTGAGGCCCAAATAAGAGAAGAAAGTGGAATTAAGCTTTAATTACATGACACATAAATTAATAGAGTTATACCATGCATCATACCATCTATAATAATATAAGCGAAAGTGTGTGTGTCTGTGTGTGTGTGTGGTATAGGTTCCGCCCCCCGTGGCGGAATCCCATCATATGGCACAGTTTGGAACCAGGTCGACCAGGGGAAGGTTTTAAGCCCACTTATGGAATGATCCGATAACTTTTTTTCTCTTTTTTTTAGTAGCCTATTAGCGAGAATTGTGAAATAAAAGTGGGTTGCGAGAATTGAGGAAACCTTGATGTAGGGTGATGGGTAATGGGTGAGTGAATGGGTGGGGTGATGGGTAATGGGTGTGGGGTGATGGGTGAGTGAATGGGTTGGGGGTGATGGGTGATGGGTGAGGGAATAGGTGGGGGGTGATGGGTAATGGGTGAATGAATGGGTGTGTGGTGATGGGTAATGGGTGAGTGAATGGGTGGGGGGGGTGATGGGTAATGGGTGAGTGAATGAGTGGGGGGTGATGGGTAAGGCGTTAATATATACATTTCTACATCCATGATTTCAGGAAAGTTAGAAGGGCTATCTGGAGAGTCTGTGTTTGGTGGGCCAAAGGCCCACCAATAGCCCTCCGCAGGAGCTAGCCAAAAAGTCCGCCCGGAGGGCGGCTTTGCGGCTAGTATTAACTAAATTTGATAATTTGAAGAAAATTTTTATTCTGTTTATACAAAATAATAAAATTGCCATTTTTCTCTCTCCACTAACAAACACAAAGGAATTGCACAATGTATGTTTTTGGTTTGTTTCTCAGTAAGGTTTTATCTTGATAATGAAAAAAAAATATATATATAAACTTACAATATATTCAAGGTAGCCCTATTTCCCTTATTGCACTAAAACAGGTAGGCTACATGGGATACTGTAGTTAAACAGAATAAAGTACATGATCATGATAAAGTAACTAAAAGCCGATTTAACCTGCCTCCCACTGCCTTACCCTGGCACCCACTGCCTTAACCTGCATACCACTGTGTTAACCTGCCTCCCGTCCTGTGTTACCCTGCCTCCCACTGCCTTACCCTGGCTCCCACTGCCTTAACCTGCCTCCCATCCTGTGTTAACCTGCCTCCCGTCCTATGTTACCCTGCCACCCACTGCCTTACCCTGGCTCCCACTGCCTTAACCTGCCTCCCATCCTGTGTTAACCTGCCTCCCGTCCTGTGTTACCCTGCCACCCACTGCCTTACCCTGGCTCCCACTGCCTTAACCTGCCTCCCGTCCTGTGTTAACCTGCCTCCCGTCCTGTGTTACCCTGCCACCCACTGCCTTAACCTGCCTCCCACTGTGTTAACCTGCCTCCGTCCTGTGTTACCCTGCCTCCCACTGCCTTACCCTGGCTCCCACTGCCTAACCTGCCTCCCGTCCTGTGTTAACCTGCCTCCCGTCCTGTGTTAACCTGCCTCCTGTCCTGTGTTACCCTGCCTCCCACTGCCTTACCCTGGCTCCCACTGCCTTTACCTGCCTACCACTGTGTTAACCTGCCTCCCGTCCTGTGTTGCCCTGCCTCCCACTGCCTTACCCTGGCTCCCACTACCTTACCCTGGCTCCCACTGCCTTAATCTGCCTCCCACTGTGTTAACCTGCCTCCTGTCCTGTGTTACCCTGCCTCCCACTGCCTTACCCTGGCTCCCACTGCCTTACCCTGGCTCCCACTGCCTTACCCTGACTCCCACTGCCTTTACCTGCCTACCACTGTGTTAACATGCCTCCCGTCCTGTGTTGCCCTGCCTCCCACTGCCTTACCCTGGCTCCCACTGCCTTACCCTGGCTCCCACTGCCTTAACCTGCCTACCACTGTGTTAACCTGCCTCCTGTCCTGTGTTACCCTGCCACCCACTGCCTTACCCTGGCTCCCACTGCCTTAACCTGCCTCCCGTCCTGTGTTACCCTGCCACCCACTGCCTTAACCTGCCTCCCACTGTGTTAACCTGCCTCCCGTCCTGTGTTACCCTGCCTCCCACTGCCTTACCCTGGCTCCCACTGCCTTAACCACTACAGCACCAGGACGACGGTACAGTGGTATGTACTGCAGGACTGTGTGATCATCGTAACCCTGGTGCTGAAGGGGTTAATCCCTGACCACTTATGGTCCATGTTAAGTAAGAGTTAGGGGCAACTGCCGTTTGGTGGATTCTCCCGAGTTTGATTGTGACAGTATTGGAAGAGAGGCAAATTTGTCAACTACTTCATCAAGATCGAGTGAATCCACCACACCTTTTTCAATTGAAATTGTACCTAGTACTGGTCAGCCGTTTCTGACCCATTGTTGCCCTGAGGTACGTTTTGACAAGCTTCAGTACAGAGAATGATCGTTCACATTTAGCATTACTGACAGGGAAAGTGAGAGCCAAATGCATTAAAGTCCAGAGTGTGGTGAAACCGTGCTTTAGAGGCTTTAGTTTGTCTAAAGCACCTGAGATGGATTTTGCATCATTTAATGTTTTCTGAGCAACAAGAACTTCTGCATGGAGGCTCTCACTTTCAATGTCATATTGGTCAGCAAGATATTTCAAATCATTTTCATTTAGAAAGTTCGGGGACGAAGGATGACAAGCAGATACACCAAGTAGAATGCTCTTTGGTTCATCAAACCTGTGCCCAAATTCAACGAGTACCTTGTCTAGGATGGGATAGTAAAGACATCTTTTACAGTGAGATATTAGGGTCTTCATCTCTCTCAGAGGTGTCTCGTTGGCCTATGGTTTCAGTTACAATGGATCCTAACAACCGTGACGATGGCTTCCTTTGTCTTCTTGAACTTGAAGGTTGTTGCTGAGCTACAGTTATGTTTCTTCCTGCAGCAAATTTAACTGCCTTTTCCCAAATGGTATTGAAATGGTCATCTGAAGTTCTTCGATCTTTCAGAACTTTTATTGTTTCCTGTGCCATGTTAACTGCTGCAGCAAGATCCATATCCTCACTCTGCCAAACCTTTGAAAGTGGGGTTGTAATGTCAAAAATTTCAGTGAAATTAATCAGTAAGAAAACAGTCTCAAATTTATTCAAAGATTGCTGAAGTCCATAAGCTAAGGCCTTCTCTTCACCAGAGCGTCCATGGATAGACAAATCTTCAAGAGTTTCTGTCAGGATCTCATACCGTTTGAAAATTGCCTTAAGGGCATTATGGTTGTATTCCCATTTGTGCTGGCACACTTTGGGAAGCTCAAGAACTGGCAATTTCCTGTCCCTTTGGAAGTCTAGAAAGATGTCATGGCGTAAGGTTGAACTACGGATGAAGTTTATCAGGCCTGAAATCAAGTTTAAAAAACTCGGCTACCTCTGGTAAGCAACCAGCAGTGTGGGTTATCACCAGCTGTAATCTGTGTGTAGAGCAAGGGACATAAAAACATGGATTTTTGGCTGATTCTGCCACTCATTACTGATGCAGTATCATAACACTGCGCTATCAATTTACTGATATTTAATTCTAGCTCCCCAAGTTTCTCCAAGCAGTAGCCAGAGAATCAGCATCAAGATCCTTTAAAGCAATAAATCCTAAGAATCTCTCATGTACGGTTTTATCCGACACATACCTAATACACACACCGAGTTGCTCAGTAATAGTCCTCAGTCCCTAGTTTCATCTGCTATTACTGCAAAAAAGGGTGCTGATATGGCTTCTTTGACTATAGTATCAGTCACACAGTCAGCAACAGCTTGCAAAAGAGAATTCTGACTGCAACCTGATATATATTTGGCATTTCTTGGAACCTTTTTTACTAAGTTACGAAACTTTTCAGACTTCAGAGAATTTCAAGGTTTGTTAGCAAACATATTTCAACATTTAAATGAAACATCAAACCAATTTTTCTATAAAAGTGTGAAAAATAAGGTTTTGCTCTGGCATGGAAAATTGGATAAATATTCCTTTTTATTGTTTTTGGGTAGCAGGCTACTAGCAGCAATTTTGGGGGGGCTGAGTCCTTGACTTGGGGGGGCTAAGTCCCCCTTAGCCCCCCCGCGGTGACGCCACTGATCAAGGAACTATCTTCTATCTTCCTTGGTTTGGATGGTGTGCTTCTTGACACTGTTGAGGACCACCAGCAGCTCATGACCTTAACATCACCCATTGCCTTCATAACTTCCCATTTAACATCCATTTTTGCAATCACCTGCCATGTTTCATTGATAGTAAATACCGCGTTGCCCTTTCTGTTCTGTTCTGAGACTATAATGAGGACAGCTGTAGCAGAGGTACAGAGGGAAGGCAAGTGTGTCTTCACCTCTCTTGGCAAGTATGCAGTGACAGTGAGAGGAGGAGGAGATGAAGAAGAAGAGGGGGAGGGGGAAGAGGGAAGGAGAATTGAGTGTGTGTGAGTACATACAAATATAGTGAAGCCAATCTTAATGTCCCAGGAGGGTGTATAAGTCAAGGCAGCAATGAGTGTACTATGATTTATTAATAGATACATACATGCCCTAAGAGTAGAAAGTAATGCACCCCAGACTTCACTAAGTCACACCCATGGGGCTCCAGGGGTGGGAGGGGGGGAATACACTTAACTAAGGAAGGAAAGAGACAGCAGGGATGGAAGAATTCTAGAGTAGTTTTACATGGAATACTTACAAGGCACTATTTTACCATGCTCTGTTCTCTCTCTCTCTCTCTCTTTCTCTGAGAACGAATACAGCACCAAGAGTCTAGTACTGCATGGTCTTCATTGTATATACCTGTTGACTTATTCTTGTGTCTATGGAAGTCTTACATCACTTAATCCCTTGAGGCCCAGAACGTAATTTCCATTGTAATTTGACCACCATTAGATGATTTTTTATGAATATAAGCAATGTTTTTATAGATATGACCTGTTTAGTATCCTTGTCCACTAACAAATTTGATATATTAAGTGACTTTTCTGAATTTTATGGCTCGAAAACATACAACTTTTTATAGCTAAGGAAAGATCTGGGTACGTGTGAAGGGGTTAAGCAGACTCATACTTATGTGTATTTCAATAATTGTTGTTTGTAGAGCGTATCTATGTACACAATTTGCTCTTGGTTTTGTGCCACCCCACACATTTGGCAAAAAGCCTTATGTATGGGATCTAAAAAAAATCTAAATAAAATAATAATAATACAAATAATCACTATAAAAATAATCACTCTCCCACATGCCACGGATCTTGCGACGTCTGGGTTTCATTCTGCCAGCTTCTTGAATTCCTCTAAGGCCTCAGCAGCCTTGGCAAAAGTCATGTTCAGCTCCAAGTTGTCTTCCTCCACCTGCAAGGAAGGGCATCACGTGCTTTAAAAGGAGGCTGGATAATTTCATGGATGGGAATGAAAGGTGGATGTAGGTAGTGTTAATCCCTTCACGCCCAGATCTTTCCTTTGCCATATAAAATTGTCTGTTGTTAGCCATAAAAGTAAGAAAAGTAACTAAATATACCAAATAAGTTAGTCGACAAGGATACTAAACAGGTCATAACTATAAAATATTGCTTATATCACTTAAAATCGTCTAATGGTACCCAAATTACAATGGAAATTACGTTCTGGGCCTCAAGGGGTTAAGTAACAGGAACTACCTTGTGTAGGTCTCGCGGCATCTTGTAGCTTCTTTATTTTTTTTGTAATTAATCTCGTTCTTATGTATGTAAGGAAAGGACCTGAAACACCAAGGCCTCTTGAATGAAGTAAATGAAGGAATGAATAGATGAAATCAGTGAAACTCAATGCTACCTACCATATCCAGCAACAATTTGTAGTTGTGTTTCATCATGACCGTAGTGCTTTGGACAGAATCCTGGGATTGCTGGATCATCTTTTCGGTATCAGCAATGGTGTCTGCCATGTCCTTGGAGGCTATGTCTTCTTCAGTCTGGTTTTGGTTGATGTCCTCGAGCACTCTGCAAGGTGACGATACACTGGTTACCCTTCTAATTACCCTGGGAGAAACTGGTTCACAAATAGGGTGGTGAATGATCGGAATGGACTCAGTCATCAGGTGGTCAATGCAGAGTCTATTGGGGTCTTTAAAAGGAGTCTGGATAAATTAATTGATGGGGAAGAGAGGCAGATATAGGTAGAGTTAAGTAACAGGAACTACCTCGTGTAGTTGTCACGGCCTCTTGTAGCTTCCTTATTTTCTTATGTTATGTAGTACAGTAAAACCTCTCATATTCGGACTAATTGGGCCAAGGAGTGGTCCGAGTAATGCAAGGATCCGAATAATGGAAGGATTATAAAGGGTGGATATGTTATAAATAATAAATAAATAAAAAAAAAAAATATATATATATATATATATATATATATATAATATATAAATATATATATCTATTATATTATATTATCTAATAAATGTATATATAATATATATATATATAAATTATACAAAAGAAAAATACTGGTGTTACTGCTCAGTGGATCTGGATGAAATTTGTTTCCCAAGGTTCTCTTCAGTTACTACATTTACAAAAGGTGGAACTTACTGTTTTTGCTCCTTCATTTCCTTCTCCAGGCTTTTCTGCTTGAGGTCGTAAGTGTGCTGCATAGTCTGATACTTTGTCTCTGCTGACGTCAAGTGTTGTGAGAGTTGCAGGTTCTGGTCTTCTTGGTATTTAATCTGCTCATGGAGGTCAGACAATTCAGCGACCCTCTGTCCAATGCTGGTCTTCAGGTCCCTGTTGAAGCACAAGTTTTAAATTAGGATTTTTTTACCGACTATGCCAAAAGAACTGCTACATACTGTCATTCCTGCCATTTAACTATCTAAAGGCCTACCACTCTATCTGTACTCTTCCACACAACACACAGCTATGAATCTTCTCTTGACTGCTTCAGCTACTTCCCTTCTTCTGCTTGATATCATCTCTACATTTACACTGATTTGGTGTTGCGTTTCATTTCTTTGGCACTGAACTAAATACTTCAGCCTCCTTTTTCAAATGTAACGAAATATTCACACTGTCCTTCTCCCTTTTGATCAACCTTTACAACACCAAGGTATATAGAATATTTAATCCCTGTGTATTTGTGTAAGATGCATATACAGCAAAACCTCTCGTATTCGGACCCTCATTATTCGGACCTTTTTTTTTTTTTTTTTTTTATATATTTTTTTTTTAAGGGTCGAAATTTCCTAGCTATGTAATTTATATACACCTGGAATTTTTTTTTTTTTTATTATTTTTTTTAAAGGGTTCGAAATTTCCTAGCTATATAATTTATATACACCTAAATTATTATTATTATTTTTTTTTTTTTTTTTTTTTTTTTCCCATAGGTTCCCCCCATTACTCGGATCCTTGCATTACTCGGACCACTCCTTGGCCCAATTAGTCCGAATATGAGAGGTTTTACTGTATAAGAAAATTAGTAAATCTTAAAATTCAATCCAACACAAATGATTGTCAACAGTACCAGTAGACTGTTAACCCTTGATCCCCAGAACGTAATTTTCATTGTAATTTGACTACCATTAGACAATTTTTAGTGAATAGAAGCAGCATTTTATAGATATGACCTGTTTAGTATCCTTGTCCACTAGCTAATTTGGTATATTGAGTTAGTTTTTGTACTTTTAATGCTCGACAACATACAATTTTATATAGCAAAGGAAAGATCTGGGTGTGAAGGGGCTAATCTAACTTACTTGTCTTTAGAATTTTCTTGTTCAATCTCTTGCAGCAGATGAACTAATTTGTCCACCTTTTCCTTCTGCAGCATCCTGGATTTCATGTTTTGCTGCAGCTGCGTCAGATGTTCTCGCTTGCTCTGGTTGTCCTCCTTCAGCACCGCCAACTTTCGGTTCCTCTCCCGGATCTCCTCCTCCTCGCCGGGTTTGACCACGAGGCTCTCCAACTTCTGCCTCTCCTCCTGGGCCTATCAAAGAAAAGGATCAACAATGTGAGTCTGGAATGCAGTCAAACTTTTTCCATTGTAATTTGACTACCATCATATGATTTTGAGTTTAATATAAGCAATGTTTTATAGATATGACCTGTTTAGTATCCTTGTCCACTAAATAATTTGGTATTTTCAGGTACTTTTCGTAATTTTATGGCTCCACAACAGACAATATTTTATAGCAAAGGAAAGATCTGGGCGTGAAGGGGTTAAGAACATAAGAAAATAAGGAAGCTACAAGAGGCCGCGAGACCTACACGAGGTAGTTCCTGTTACTTAACACTACCTATATCCACCTTTCATCCCCATCCATGAAATTGTCTAGCCTCCTTTTAAAACTCCCTATTGACTCCGCACTAACCACCTGAAGATTTTCAATAATTAGTTTACACACATGCCCAGTGGCCAAATATATGCAAATTCTCATAGCTTCCTTAAAAATGCCCCTGGCCCCTATCTATCTCCATGCACAATTCAAAGGCAAAATAATAATGGCAAAGGCAAAAAAAAGGACGACATTAATCCACTCACTTCCATAATCAAAGGCAAAAAAAGGACGACATTAATCCACTCACTTCCATAATCAAAGGCAAAAAAAAGGACGACATTAATCCACTCACTTCCATAATCAAAGGCAAAAAAAGGACGACATTAATCCACTCACCTCCATAATCCTGAGTTCTGTTTCCTTCACAGTTGTATTCAGGTCAGCCAGGGATTGATTCACTTCACTACATTGAGTCCTCAGAACCAACTTGTCATTTTGGCACAGCTCGAGTTCCTTGGTTTTCTCCTCTATTCTTGTTATTTCCTGCGTAAGTGTATTAGTGTTAGTGTGCGACCCTTGAAATAAGAGATACTGTCATGGTATAGATTGCCAGTGTACTCCATAATTTACATTTATTATAATCATTCTTTCATACCATTTAGTCTTCTCCCAAACAGTGAGGAGACAACACAAAAACATTTCACACAACACACACACACGTTAAATTGGCGAAAATGGGTCCTCTTCACTTTCCCCTTCCGAACGCATGGGATTGGCCGAGGTATTGGGTGTTGGGGCTTTAAGGCGGAACTTTGAGTAAGGCATTCTCACCCAACACCCAACACCTCAGCCAATCCCGTGCATTGGGAAGGGGGGAGTGAAGGGGCCACAGTTTTGCCAGCTTAACGTGGGGCGACTAGACAGTAAAACCTCTCATATTCGGACTAATTGGGCAAAGGAGTGGTCCGAGTAATGCAAGGATCCGAATAATGGGGGGATATGTAAGAAAGAAAGAAAGAAAAAAAAAAAAAAAAAAAAAAAAAAAAAAATCTAGGTGAAATATTAATTAGCTATGAAATTTCGCCCCCTAAAAAAAAAAAAAAAAAAAAAAAAAAAAAAAAAAAAAAAAAAATCCTAGGGGTATATATTAGCTAGGGAATTTAGACCCCTAAAAAAAAATTAAAAAAAAATAAAAATCTAGGTGATAAATAACTCATAATAATAATAATAATAATAATAATAATAACTAATAAGATAAATAACTAGGAAATTTTGACCCCTAAAAAAAAATGAAAAAAAGGAGGAGGTCCGAATAATATCAAAGTCCGAATAATGAGTGTCCGAATACGAGAGGGTTTACTGTACATCCCTATGCCACAAAACATGGTCTATGCTCCTCTGTGGTACAATCAGCCTAGGTAATGCCCCCTGCAGCCAGTCTCCAGTCAGTACAAGTACGGTACAAGTAGCCTACATTACAAAGGGCTACAAGGGATGAGGGCAGATGGTCGGGACTTACCCTCACAGCAGAAAAAATAATAATCTGCTTATTGCTTTGAGCCGCCCTACTTGTTTGGGAGACTGACAGTGGTTAGAAAGAAAGTTATGATATATTTTGTCTTAACGTGGCATTGCAGAATATATAACATGTTTGTACAGCACTATAAGAGGCTATAGTGGGGGAGTATTTTTTTGGCGATGGGGATGTGGAAGAAGCAAAAAGAACAATCAACAGTTTTTGTACGACCAGAGAAAATAAGAGGAAAGAAAGAGAAATAAATTAAAAGACAGAATAAGAGAAGACAACTAATTAAAGACCCAGACAGCGAGAAGAAACACGAAACTAACTCTCCATACAACACAAAGTTCAGTTCAGTAAAATTGTTGGTCGGGAGTCTGGCCTTTTTCATCGGCACTCCCTGACGATGAAAAAGGCCAGACTCCTGACCCACAACTGTACTATACTGAACTTTGTGTTGAATGGAGAGAGAGAGCAAGATGTTGAGGCAAGGCGTGACTCTTACCTCCTCCTTGGCTACTTGACACTTGGTATTCTCTGCCCTCCTCTCACTAAGCAGCTGTTTGATCTTGTCCAGTCTGTCTCCCATCTTCTCTCGACGTTCCGTAAGAGCCGTCACCTGAAACACAATCCATGTTAACCCCTTCACGCCCAGATCTTTCCTTTGCTATATGAAATAGTCTGTTATTAGCCATAAACTACGAAAAAGTAACTAAATAAACCAAATTAGCTAATGGACAAGGATATTAAACAAGTCATATCTATATAATATTGCTTAAGTTCATTAAAATTGTCGAATGGTGGTTATATTACAATGAAAATTACGTTCTGGGTCTCAAGGGGTTAAAGGGAGAACAATAGATCAAATGAATAGGTAATAATATACTAGTGAATAAATAAGCAAAATAAAGACAGTTAATCTTGCAACATGTCCTACGCGTGTCTATAGCAGATCTCATAGACTAATTAACTAACTAACAGACTGGCTGTAGTGGAAACATGCACCTTTAACCCCTTCACACCCAGATCTTTCCTTTACTATATAATAAATTGTATGTTGTCAAGGCATATAATTACGAAAAGTAACTGAATATACCAAATTAGTTAAGTTGACAAGGATACTAAACAAGTCATATCTATAAAATATTTCTTAGTCATTTAAAATCGTCTAATGGTAGCCAAATTACAATGGAAATAACGTTCTGTGTCTCAAGGGGTTAAATGCCAGTATTTCCAGGCGAGAAAAATGAGACTTCTGGCGTTGAGGAGTACCAAGAAACAGTTGCCAGTACACAAGACAACTCAGGAGAGAGAGAGAGAGAGGAAGAGAATAGAGAGAGAGAGAGGAGAGAGAGAGATGAGAGCAGAGAGAGGAGAAAGGAGGAGAGAGACGGAGGAGAGAGAGAGAGAGAAGAGAGAGAGAGAGAGAGAGAGAGAGAGAGAGAGAGAGAGAGAGAGAGAGAGAGAGAGAAAAGAGAAGAGAGAGAGAGAGAGAGAGAGAGAGAGAGAGAGAGAAGAGGAGAGAGAGAGAGAGAGAGAGAGAGAGAGAGAGAGAAGAGAGAGAGAGAGAGAGAGAGAGAGAGAGAGAGAGAGAGAGAGAGAGAGAGAGAGAGAGAGAGAGAGAGAGGAGAGAGAGAGAGAGAGAGAGAGAGAGAGAGAGAGAGAGAGAGAGAGAGAGAGGAGAGAGAGAGAGAGAGAGAGAGAGAGAGAGAGAGAGAGAGAGAGAGAGAGAGAGAGAGAGAGAGAGAGAGAGAGAGAGAGAGAGAGAGAGAGAGAGAGAGAGGGGAGAGAGAGAGAGAAGAGAGAGAGAGAGAGAGAGAGAGAGGAGAGAGAGAGAGAGAGAGAGAGAGAGAGAGAGGAGAGAGAGAGAGAGAGAGAGAGAGAGAGAGAGAGAGAGAGAGAGAGAGGAGAAGAGAGGAGAGAGAGAGAGAGAGAGAGAGAGAGAGAGAGAGAGAGAGAGAGAGAGAGAGAAAAGAGAGAGAGAGAGAAAATGGGGGGAAAAAAAACCTCCTGAAGCATTACCTCTTCTTCTTTTTCTTCAAAATCACCTATGAAATTATCCGTAAACACCACAAAGTTGTAGATCATTGCAAAGAATTTCTTAGTCCGCTTAGGCTCTGAAATGAAAAAGATCCAACAATGACATTTCAACTATAGGGTTTATTTTTTAATTTTTTATTATTATTATTATTAATATGGTCAAAATGCACTAAGGAAGCCACGCCCCCTGCCTCCCCTTCTATTCTACGGGGCAGCTGATTGATGCATTCCTCGTATCATCACTGCAAATCACAATATCTTCACTACTTAACAGCGCGTGACCACTGGACAGAGCAATCTTCACTACAGAGGGATTTTTGATTTTGTCACCCTCTGTAGTGAAGATTGCTCTGTCCAGTGGTCACGCTGCTGTTAAGTAGTGAAGATATTGTGATTGGTAGTGATGATACGAGGAGTGCCCCAATCAGCTGCCCCGTAGAATAGAAGGGGAGGCAGGGGGCGTGGTTTCCTTACTGCATTTTGACCATAATAAAAAAAATAGACTATAGCAGCAAACATCATTTCATACATAAACCCCTTCACACCCACATCTTTCCTTTGCTATAAAAAAATGTATGTTGTCAGCCATAAAATTACGAAAAGTAGCTAAATATACCAAATTAGTTAGTCGACTAAGATACTAAACAGGTCATAGCTATAAAATATTGCTTATATTCACTAAAAATTGTCTAATGGTACCCAAATTACAATGGAAATTACGTTCTGGGCCTCAAGGGGTTAAAAGGGTCATAAAAAGGACTGTGAAATGAAGGGAGGGATTGAGAGGATGACAAGAGGCTGTACACTTACTCGGGTTGAAGAGACACTTACTCGGGTTGAAGAGACACTTACTCGGGTTGAAGAGACACTTACTCGGGTTGAAGAGACACTTACTCGGGTTGAAGAGACACTTACTCGGGTTGAAGACACTTACTCGGGTTGAAGAGACACTTACTCGGGTTGAAGAGACACTTACTCGGGTTGAAGAGACACTTACTCGGGTTGAAGACACTTACTCGGGTTGAAGAGACACTTACTCGGGTTGAAGACACTTACTCGGGTTGAAGACACTTACTCGGGTTGAAGAGACACTTACTCGGGTTGAAGAGACACTTACTCGGGTTGAAGAGACACTTACTCGGGTTGAAGAGACACTTACTCGGGTTGAAGAGACACTTACTCGGGTTGAAGAGATCGGCCAGCCTGAAGGTCTCGTCACTGAAGATTAGCTTGAAGTATTTCCTCATGTTGGATGCTAACACTATGAGTTGCATGGGCCGTATGTAATCCTCACTGGACTGAATGTGCCCAAGAAACTGTGAGGGAATCTGCACAAAAAATATACGTACAGGAAAATAAAAAAAGTTGATAGCTATTCTTCATTATCTGTACAAACACACACACACACACATTTTCTATTACAAAACAATGGTACTATGAAGGTAAAAAATAATTCATGCTATGTCCATCTGGAACCAAATGTATTTCATCCCATTAGTTATTTGTCACATTTGGTAAGAAATATTTTTGTCACTAATTATTCTATGCAAGTGACTGAAGTGAGCACTGTACATAATGAATAAATGAGAGAGAGAGAGAGAGAGAGAGAGAGAGAGAGAGAGAGAGAGAGAGAGAGAGAGAGAGAGAGAGAGAGAGAGAGTTGGAAGATAGGTAGAGATAGTTGGAAGAGAGAGAGAGAATCAGAAATCCCAACTCACCTCAGTAAACGCCTCGAGGTTCACTCCGAGATCCTTCAGAAATAAGTAGTATATTTTCTGCACAAACTCTGGCGTCATTTCCTGTAATTCTCTGGGATTGATCTTCAATTCAAACATCTGAGCCGCGACCGTGATGAAGCGTTCGTCCGAGTAGCCCTCGTTGACGGCGGGGCAGCCTTGCGAGGGGCCGGGCATGCCTTGTTCCTCGGCCATGATCACGGTGGTCTGGACAGTGTGGGTCTGGGAGTGAGAGTCATAATATTAACCCCTTGAGACCCAGAGCGTAATTTGCATTGTAATTTGGGTACCATTGACGATTTTTAGTGACTATAAGCAATATTTTATAGCTATGACCTGTTTAGTATCCTTGTCGACTAACTCATTTGGTATATTTAGTTACTTTTCGTAATTTTATGCCTAGACAACATACATTTTTTTTATATAGTAAAGGAAAGATCTGGGTGTGAACTTGACTGTGAAGGGGTTAAAGGTGCATGTTTCCACTACAGCCAGTCTGTTAGTTACCTACACAGTACACAGGTATAATAAAGTGTCTTCCCGGTAACCTATGTCAAGCAGGGATGTCAACTGGTGCCTGGAAACTACCTAGAGTTGCGGTGTAGCGATCTCACCAGCTACCTTTTGCCCGAGTAGCTACACTGCACAAATACGCACTGAAACACTGCTCCCTGGGTGAATAGTTGTTTTGACAATATAGTACACGTATACCAATTCTGATCTTGGGTAAAACGTATATATTGTCAAACAACTATTCACCCAGGGAGCAGTGTTTCAGTATAACTATAAGGGTAGGGTAGTGGTCTAGGCAAGGGCACATTCGCTTGAAATGTTTTGTTCTACTTTGATTACTACTCTACATTCAATGTTTCCACCACGTTTTACCCAGGATCAGAATTGGTATACATTGTCAAACAACCATTCATTCACCCAGGGAGCAGTGTAGCTACTCTGGCAAAGGGTAGCTGGTGAGATAGCTACAGGGGTCACAGTCCTAGGAGGGTCCTGTTCTTATCCTACCACCTCTACACGGCCACGTCCTACACTCTAGTAGCACAAATAAGGTACTTTCTCTAGCAATAACTCAATGAGCCTTTCACTTACCTAATAAACCATTAATTCCTCACAAAACACGGCCACAACTGCTCGGTTGTCGTTGTTTTGTTTTGAAATCACCACCGCCGCCCTTTAAACACGTTGCCACACGTCTCCACACCAAATAAATATAAATTAATAAATACTACAAAATAAATACACTAAATACACTAAATACATAATATAAATACACTAATACAATACACTATAATAAATAAAACACACTAAATATATTAATAAGCATTACCTACGTAGGTAGGTACCTCGGCACATTCTGACTGCACATTTCAACATTACCCTCTTAGATACCACATTATATTTTATTATTTACATGCAGTGTACATAAATATATAAGCTAAGTATGTTAAGTATGTCTATGTGCATTGTTTTTTTTGGTTTGAAAGAATGTTATGTTTACCTAAGTTTGCCATATTATAGATCCATTTCCACAACATTACCCTCTTAAATACCATATTATAGTCTATTATTTACATGCAGTGTACACAAATATATAAGATAAGTATGTATATGCATAATTTTTTTGGTTTGAAAGAATAAAATGTTTAAGTTTGCCATATTTTAGATCCATTTTCTGTAGTGATGTGCGGTATTAAGAAAATACCGGTATTGCCGATACCGGTTTGCGGGAACAATACCGATACCGGAAATACCGGTAAAAATTAAGATACCGGTATACCGATACCGGACCTAAATACCGGTATTACCGGTATCGGTATTTGTTTTTTTTGGTGTTTTTTTACATGTCCATTCCAAGACAATTATTAACCCCTACAGCATCGCCCCCCCCCCTTAAATAAAGTTTCCTATAGCGTCGGCCATTTCTTTTATTACAGTTATGAACCCCTGACGTATAGCATCGCTAAAGGTAAGGTAAAGATGGGAGCATAAGCTTAGCTGCGCGTGGCATGCGGTGCTCATCTCCGTGGCATTAGCCCTTACAGCCTATGGTGGGTGAGAACCCATATAATATCCGAGACACTCCCGCTGTAATTATACATTGAATCCCGGGTTAACACAGGACAGCATAGATTCCCCTAACACCGTTTTCTGTGACGTCGGCCAAACACAGTTGTAAGGGGAGACCAATTAAACTATGTTTGAATAATTTCGTCGTATCGACGCAGCTGAGATGGATCTCCGCTGTAACCAGACAGCTCTCTCACAGACTACCCCTCGAGAGGTGTCTGCTAGTGCTGTCTGCTAGTGCTATAGGCTACAAGGCCCAAGGACAGGACCTATAAAGGCACAGGAAAATATGAAGAACCAAGAACTGGAAGAAAATGTGTCATAAACCACCTACCAAAAAAATGCCCAACAAGAATAGCATCCACCCAACACAATAGCATATCAAGAAAAGGAGCAAGGATGTTCAATCAACTCCCGAAGAATATAAGAAACATATCGGGAGTAAAGACAGAAAAATTCAAGAGGGAACTGGACAAATTCCTAGCCGGTCTCCCAGATCAACCGGGAGTGCCACCCTATACAGCACTCCGGCCAACACAAAGCAACTCTATAACCGTCCAGCTGGAGTACCAGCGGAAAAGTGAAGGGTGGCAGCACCGCCGTGGCCTTGCCTCACAATCCAACGAGGGAGCAACGCTCCCTTGAGGCAGAAGCGCTTCAAGGTAAATTCCAACGAGGGAGCAACGCTCCCTTGAGGCAGAAGCGCTTCAAGGTAAATTCAAGGTAAAAAACATCATTACAGTTAAGTCGTCAGTATTATATTCAATTTTTATGAGAGTAGGTTAACAAAATCGCAGATAAATCGTAGGTGGTAAGCGGCTTGGTGCCATGTCGATTGAGTCATTTTGAAGGGGGAATTTGGGCTAAAAACACTTTAGGAGTATTAGATTCCAGGAAAAACTCTGTGATAACGTCTTGCCGCATTCCACAAACTCAGTAGACTCATGGACGTTTGTGTGCGTGTGTGAGTGTGTTGGAATCACACATAACACAAAGGGTTGGAATCACACGGAACACAAAGGGTTGGAATCACATGGAACACAAAGGGTTGGAATCACACGGAACACAAAGGGTTGGAATCACACGGAACATAAAGGGTTGGAATCACACGGAACGTGGTCTACCCCGATACACAGTAGATGATACACAGTAGTTTATATCATGACTGTATAATCTACCCTGTTTCAGCGTTGTTTTATGCTTTGTATCTGCATGTATATACGGTTTCAAATTTTACTACGCGTTTTTTTTTCGGGCGACGACGGCTGCGGTTAGTGCGGTACGACACTCAGTAAATAAACACTAGATGGCGACTTCACTGTTGGTAGCCACTTTGTAGATATTTTTGTCATTTGTTCATTTATAGCCCTACTATGACACAGCTGAAGACACAAAATGACACAGACTCTCCAGATAGCCTCTTCTAACTGTCCTGAAATCCTGTATGTAGAAATGTAACTATTAACGCCACCACACGGCTGTACACAGAAAAAATGGTTGACCTGGCGACTTCACTGTTATCTACGGTAGTTGGGTACATAAACCCTCAAACTCTAAAAATTGTTTACGAATTCATCGATACTAAAATATGTACGTACGTTATAAAGGAAGGTTTAGACGCAGTGGTTCCCAAACTTCTTTCTGTCGTTTCCCCCTTCAACCAGTTCAACCATCCGGAATTCCACCTTCAAGTTCATGTGAAAATAAGTAGCCAAAACACAAAATGTGCTTGCTTGATAACACAAGTATACAGACACTATCTTCTACTGTATATCTATATATACTTGAAGATAAGTCAATAGCCGCATTCTAAGACAGATTTTTATCTGTCGACTAAATGCTAGCAAATTTAGATGTCCCTCAGGATAAATTTCCCCAAGAATCCTGAAATTTCCCCCCAGGGGGAATTTCCCCCAGTTTGGGAACTACTGGTTTAGAGTATACAACCATGGACTGGTTTTGAAAAAGATATAAAAATTTAAACCGTAAAAAAAAAAAAAATTTGGCACTGCACTGGTTTATTTATCAAATTCTCTACTTACCGTCTAGCCAATTGTCACTTGTATAATTGTGGACGATAGCAGGCACTGTCTGTCCTCCAACTTCCAGCGTGTGAAGCTGTGTGTAGACTGAACGACGCCAATGACCGTTGCAGAGTACGTGGTCGAAAACTAACGCGTATAATACGGGCTTGATACCAGTCTGAAATAGGTAAATAAGCTCGGCCAATGATAACGCGCTTCTGATTCTGACGTTCTGAGCCAATGAGCGCTACGCTACCATGCGTTTCTCGGCAAATCCGGTCAATTGCGACAAAAAAACACAATACCGAAATCCAAAATACCGACCAAATAATATACCGATACCGGTATACCGATGTACCACCAATACCGATACCGGTATACCGAAAACTCAAAATACCGGTAATACCGGTAATACCGGAGCTAAAATACCGGTATTTCGGTATACCGAAAAAAGGTGCACATCCCTAATTTTCTGTCTCAGCAATGTCATCTGTGTGTCAATCTTTCCAATGTGCCAGTCTTCAGGCCGTGAATATCCTCCTCCCAGCCTCCCATGCTGATGTACTCGGTAAGATAAACCTATGTGGCTGTGTATGAAGTCTTTAAGAGTATTCATGTCAAAGAACAGGGAGATTCAGGGTGAAATAAAGGAGATATGGGAGAAAAACTACCAGGAATTACCACGTAGGTCTAACGGGGTGCAGTCAGTTCGTACACAAGTTGTTTCGTACACCAAAAAGTTGTTTCGTAGTCTATATGCAGTCAGTTCGTACACAAATTGTTTCGAACACCAGTAGATTCGTACACCTAAAAGTTGTTTCGTAGTCTATATGCAGTCAGTTCGTACACAAGTTGTTTCGAACACCAGTAGATTCGTACACCTAAAAGTTGTTTCTTAGTCTATATGCAGTCAGTTCGTACACAGTTGTTTCGTACACCAGTAGATTCGTACACCAAAAAAGTTGTTTCGTAGTCTATATGAAACCATAGTCGTTTCGTACACTCAGCTCACAGTTGAACTTGATTACTAGAGTTACGAATCTACACCAGATATGTACGAAAAAACTCAAAATCAGTGTACGAAACAACTAACAAAACCTGGGTACGAAACAACTTGTGTACGAAACTCCTTGTAACCAAACATGGGAGCAAGCCAGTTTGGTGTTATTTCAGATGAACACTGAATTCACTTTGGTGGACGAAACGACTTTTTCTGGTGAGTTTTGACGTATTTTGAATTAATCTGCTAACCATTTCTGTCGCAAATATATATGTATTTTTTTCTTTTTAGGTAAAGGTTAGGTTAGGTGTAGGTTAAGTTAGGTTAGGTATAGGTTAAGTTAGGTTAGGTATAGGTTAGGTATAGGTTGAGTTAGGTTAGGTATAGGTTAAGTTAGGTTAAGTTAGGTTAGGTATAGGTTAAGTAAAGGTTAGGTATAGCTTAATTAATGTAGTACATGGGTAACACTCCTTATTCTAATGGTAAAAATGGACGAAGACTACGCGGTTATTTTCTGAGACACTACTAATTTTCCTGGCCTTAACCATTGAATTAACCATTATCCATTAGTATTCTAGTCTCTTAAAGGAGGAATAACCGCTCTAAGTCCTTATTTGAGTCTGGGTTAGGTATTGCCGAAACATTTTCTTTATAAAATTATTTTCACGGATTTTTCTTCTAATAAGCGTCTATGTCAGGCTTTTAATTTTTTCATTCATTTAAATGTTCTTTGTATTATATTGTATCTATTTATACGTATCTGAAGTTATTTTGGTCAATTATTGGAAAAAAATATTTATTTAGCATTTAGTGACCCCGTATATTTAGCCTTTATTTATTGATAATTCTTTTTCTACACCAAATTTAGGGTGATTTATGTGTGTTTTGATCTATTTTGATTTCTCCGCATCGTTTTATCCATTAATCATAGGCCTGGGGGGTCTATTTCGTTTTTATTTTTTTTCTAGCCAGTCTGGGTTTTTGTTTGTATTTTTTTATTGGCCTTTTTCTTCCTTGTAGCTTCGGTGCAAGGCTGTTTGTGTGGCCTTGGCTGTTCACACACACTCTTTGTATAGGTGTGTGTCTGTGTGACGGGTTTTTCATGGTATTGGTCAAGGAATGCGGCTGACGTATTGGGTTTAAATGTTACGTTAACGAGAAAACTAAAACAAGATCGGCTTTTTTGTTTCTACGCCAAGCTACGATCTGTTACTGTTTTTAAGATACATACTTCACATAGTGAATGGCTCATAGGTTTCCCTATTTTTTAAAGCATTCGTTTAAAAGTCTATTTTTGTTTGGGTAAATAATGCGCCTGAAATCCGTCAATTGTTCATTGCTAATACTTATTAATTCATCGTTATTTTATTGTTTCTTTAGGGTGTACGTGTCCTATATATCGTCATTATACATATTCTGTGGTAATTCACCCATCATTTTGCCTATATAATGTGTTTCATGAAGGTGTAAATATTGTGTTTTGATGCGCGGCCAGCCGGGCTGGGCCGTAACGTCACAGGCGACAGGCGTGACGTCACAGGCGGCGGCGTGTTGACATCCTGGGCCAAGCGGCAAAAAGAAGGCTGGGGTTTCGCCATCAGTGTTTCTCATTATAAACCTTAAATGACGGGATTATCGACCCCATGGAAGGCTGATGAAGCGTAAATAAGGTGACTAATGAAGTATGGTCGTGAAAACGGGCAAGAAAAAGGTAGAAATACTCTATTGTTTCACACATGTCCTATGTCCACATGTTTCTACGTTGGACTAATTTTTCCTGGCCTAAAATTGATGCTTTTTCAGATAGATATTTTTTGGTAATACTCCTGCAGTTTAATTAATATAGTACATGGGTAACACTCCTTATTCTAATGGTAAAAATGGACGAGGACTGCGCGGTTATTTTCTGAGACACTTCTATTTTTCCTGGCCTTAACCATTGAATTAACCATTATCCATTAGTATTCTAGTCTATTAGAGGAGGAATAACCGCTCTAAGTGCTTATTTGAGTCTGGGTTAGGTATTGCCGTAACATATTTTCTTTATAAAATGTATTTTCACGGATTTTTCTTCTAATTAAGCGTCTATGTCAGGATTTTAGTTTTTTCATTCATTTAAATGTTCTTTGTATTATATTGTATCTATTTATACGTATCTGAAGTTATTTTAGTCATTTATTGAAAAAAATATTTATTTAGCATTTAGTGACACCGTATATTTAAGCCTTTATTTATTGATAATTATTTTTCTACACCAAATTTAGGGTGATTTATGTGTGTTTTGATCTATTTTGATTTCTCCGCATCGTTTTTTGCATTAATCATAGGCCTGGGGAGGATATTTCGTTTTTTTTTTTTTTAGCCAGTCTGGGTCTGGGTTTACATATTTTTATCGGCCTTATTCTTGCTTTCTAGTTGCCGCGCAAGGCTGTTTGTGTGGCCTTGGCTGTTCACACACACTCTTTGTATAGGTGTGTGTCTGTGTGACGGGTTTTTCATGGCATTGGTCAAGGAATGCGGCTGACGTATTGGTTTAAATGTTACGTTAACGAGAAAACAAAAACAAGATCGGCTTTTTTGTTTCTACGCCAAGCTACGATCTGTTACTGTTTTTAAGATACATACTTCACATAGTGATTGGCTCATAGGTTTCCCTATTTTTTAAAACATTAGTTTAAAAGTAATTTTGTTTGGGTAAATAATGCGCCTGAAATGCGTCAAATGTTCATTGCCAATACTTATTAATTCATCGTTATTTTATTGTTTCTTTAGGGTGTACGTGTCCTATATATCGTCATTATACATATTCCGTGGTAATTCACCCATCTTTTTGCCTATATAATGTGTTTCATGAAGGTGTAAATATTGTGTTTTGATGCGCGGCCAGCCGGGCTGGGCCGTGACGTCACAGGCGACAGGCGTGACGTCACAGGCGGCGGCGTGTTGACATCCTGGGCCAAGCGGCAAAAAGAAGGCTGGGGTTTCGCCATCAGTGTTTCTCATTATAAACCTTAAATGACGGGATTATCGACCCCATGGAAGGCTGATGAAGCGTAAATAAGGTGACTAATGAAGTATGGTCGTGAAAACGGGCAAGAAAAAGGTAGAAATACTCTATTGTTTCACACATGTCCTCCTATGTCCACATGTTTCTACGTTGGACTAGTTTTTCCTGGCCTAAAATTGATGCTTTTTCAGATAGATATTTTTTGGTAATACTCCTGCAGTTTAATTAATATAGTACATGGGTAACACTCCTTATTCTAATGGTAAAAATGGACGAGGACTGCGCGGTTATTTTCTGAGACACTACTATTTTTCTTGGCCTTAACCATTGAATTAACCATTATCCATTAGTATTCTAGTCTATTAGAGGAGGAATAACCGCTCTAAGTGCTTATTTGAGTCTGGGTTAGGTATTGCCGTAACATATTTTCTTTATAAAATGTATTTTCACGGATTTTTCTTCTAATTAAGCGTCTGTGTCAGGATTTTAGTTTTTTCATTCATTTAAATGTTCTTTGTATTATATTGTATCTATTTATACGTATCTGAAGTTATTTTAGTCATTTATTGAAAAAAATATTGATCTAGCATTTAGTGACACCGTATATTTAAGCCTTTATTTATTGATAATTCTTTTTCTACACCAAATTTAGGGTGATTTATGTGTGTTTTGATCTATTTTGATTTCTCCGCATCGTTTTTTGCATTAATCATAGGCCTGGGGGGGATATTTCTTTTTTTTTTCTTTTTCAGCCAGTCTGGGTCTGGGTTTACATATTTTTATCGGCCTTATTCTTGTTTTCTAGTTGCCGCGCAAGGCTGTTTGTGTGGCCTTGGCTGTTCACACACACTCTTTGTATAGGTGTGTGTCTGTGTGACGGGTTTTTCATGGTATTGGTCAAGGAATGCGGCTGACGTATTGGTTTAAATGTTACGTTAACGAGAAAACAAAAACAAGATCGGCTTTTTTGTTTCTACGCCAAACTACGATCTGTTACTGTTTTTAAGATACATACTTCACATAGTGATTGGCTCATAGGTTTCCCTATTTTTTAAAACATTAGTTTAAAAGTAATTTTGTTTGGGTAAATAATGCGCCTGAAATGCGTCAAATGTTCATTGCCAATACTTATTAATTCATCGTTATTTTATTGTTTCTTTAGGGTGTACGTGTCCTATATATCGTCATTATACATATTCCGTGGTAATTCACCCATCTTTTTGCCTATATAATGTGTTTCATGAAGGTGTAAATATTGTGTTTTGATGCGCGGCCAGCCGGGCTGGGCCGTGACGTCACAGGCGACAGGCGTGACGTCACAGGCGGCGGCGTGTTGACATCCTGGGCCAAGCGGCAAAAAGAAGGCTGGGGTTTCGCCATCAGTGTTTCTCATTATAAACCTTAAATGACGGAATTATCGACCCCATGGAAGGCTGATGAAGCGTACATAAGGTGACTAATGAAGTATGGTCGTGAAAACGGGCAAGAAAAAGGTAGAAATACTCTATTGTTTCACACATGTCCTCCTATGTCCACATGTTTCTACGTTGGACTAGTTTTTCCTGGCCTAAAATTGATGCTTTTTCAGATAGATATTTTTTGGTAATACTCCTGCAGTTTAATTAATATAGTACATGGGTAACACTCCTTATTCTAATGGTAAAAATGGACGAGGACTGCGCGGTTATTTTCTGAGACACTACTATTTTTCTTGGCCTTAACCATTGAATTAACCATTATCCATTAGTATTCTAGTCTATTAGAGGAGGAATAACCGCTCTAAGTGCTTATTTGAGTCTGGGTTAGGTATTGCCGTAACATATTTTCTTTATAAAATGTATTTTCACGGATTTTTCTTCTAATTAAGCGTCTATGTCAGGATTTTAGTTTTATCATTCATTTAAATGTTTTTTGTATTATATTGTATCTATTTATACGTATCTGAAGTTATTTTGGTCAATTATTGGAAACAAATATTTATTTAGCATTTAGTGACCCCGTATATTTAGCCTTTATTTATTGATAATTCTTTTTCTACACCAAATTTAGGGTGATTTATATGTGTTTTGATCTATTTTAATTTCTCCGCATCGTTTTTTGCATTAATCATAGGCCTGGGGAGGATATTTCGTTTTTTTTTTTTTTAGCCAGTCTGGGTCTGGGTTTACATATTTTTATCGGCCTTATTCTTGCTTTCTAGTTGCCGCGCAAGGCTGTTTGTGTGGCCTTGGCTGTTCACACACACTCTTTGTATAGGTGTGTGTCTGTGTGACGGGTTTTTCATGGCATTGGTCAAGGAATGCGGCTGACGTATTGGGTTTAAATGTTACGTTAACGAGAAAACAAAAACAAGATCGGCTTTTTTGTTTCTACGCCAAGCTACGATCTGTTACTGTTTTTAAGATACATACTTCACATAGTGATTGGCTCATAGGTTTCCCTATTTTTTAAAGCATTCGTTTAAAAGTCTATTTTTGTTTGGGTAAATAATGCGCCTGAAATGCGTCAATTGTTCATTGCCAATACTTATTAATTCATCGTTATTTTATTGTTTCTTTAGGGTGTACGTATCCTATATATCGTCATTATACATATACCGTGGTCATTCACGCATCATTTTGCCTATATAATGTGTTTCATGAAGGCGGAAAGGTTGTGTTTTGATACGCGGCCAGCTGGGCCGTGACGTCACAGGCGGGGGCGTGGCCTCACGTGTTGACATCCAGGGCTGCCGACAAAAAGAAGCAGCTGGGGTTTCGCCATCAGTGTTTTCTCATTATAAACCTTGACGGGATTATCAACCCCATGGAAGGCTGATGAAGGGTAATGAAGTATGGTCGTGACCCCCCCCCTCCCCCCCCCCGTTCCCAGGCCCGCTGTCATCGTGGGGGGGATTGGGGCCCGGGGGACGGGCGTTAGGTCTCTGTAAGCTGCTTCTGGGAAGGTAACGGCAGGTGATCGCATGTCCAGTGCATGATAAAAGTCGTGGGTGAATTGCACGTTTTTTTTTTTTTTTTTTTTTTTTTTTTTTTTTTTTTTTTTTTTTTTTTTTTTTTTATGTTGGAGCCTATACCGCCTGTAGGCTTATCGAGGTCTTGATGATGTTGGTTGACCTCGCCCGTTGGTGGCGCAGGCTGGATTTTTTATAGTGACACTTGTGGTCTTAGCTGAAGATCCCGTTTTCTGTTACGTAGTAAGCCAATGTAGTAATGAACTGGTCAGTGAGAAAGTTTACAATGAAAGCATAAACATTAGAAAGTAGGAGTGAAAAAATAACTATTCTAGTTGTAGCAGTAGCTTGGAGATTCCTTGATTTTGACAGCATTTTGAATATCCTAATAAGTATGGTAGTACTTTGCTTTTTTTCAATGCTGATTATCTCTGTTTGGTGTCCTTGTCATTAGAGCATGTGGTGATTGACATAAATGTTTGCAGGAGTGGCTGCAAACACACACACATTTCTATCTAAAGTTATTTGTGATTTAATATAGGAGAGGTAGGAAAAGTTCTTACGGCTATTAACCAGGGTTGAACAATAAGTAACGGATTCAAGCTGGAAAAGCGTAAATTTAAAAAAGAAATAGGGAAAAACTGGTTCACAAATAGGGTGGTAAATGATTGGAATGGAGTCAGTAGACAGGTAGCCTAGTTGGTGCGGAGTCATTAGGGAGCTTTAAAGGGAGGCTAGATAAATTCATGGATGGGGATGAGGGGTGGATGTAGGTAGTGTTAAGTAACAGGAACTACCTCGTGTAGGTCTCACGGCCTCTTGTAGCTTCCTTATTTTCTTGTGTTCTTATGTTCTTATTCCACAGGGACATCATCAAGAGGGATGAAGGGAGCACATGCCAAGGGTGTCTTGTGTTGGTGCTGAGCTGCTGCAGGACAAGGAACAACTTGAGAGAATGACGCATCTTTGAAGACACTACGTTGTTGACAAGACTGGAACAAGAGTGTGCACATATCAACCTGCACAGAAAACCTATGACCATTTAAGGTGGCACAAGTGGAGAGCATTTCAATAACAAAACATCCAAAATTAAGGTATTTATCTCACTATTTTATTTACTGTGTGAATTTAGGAGTGGTCATTTCTATGTATTTTTGACGTAAGAGACCAGAATCAGCGAGTACGAGGAAAATCATGGTTATTCCCATTGGTTTTATATGATAACATACGGTGAAAAGGGTTTAGAATTGTAGTAATCAGAAAATTGACTCCTGCTTTCTGCTCAGCTTCCCCGAAAACTTCAAAAGATTATTTTTCATGAGAATCAGAGGTGTTCAAATTTTCCTGAAAACCTGCTGGATATAACAGAGGCTAGAACTCTTCTAGCTTAACTTTTATGCATACATACTAGCATACTAGTCTACATACATACTGCATACATTTAGTTGATGAAATTCTTACATGCAATCTCCAATCAGAGCTGCCTTGGGGAGGAACAACTCATTGCTCCACAGGGACTCCTTGCCTGACACCTTATTATTTTTAAGTTTCTGCATATTATTAACAAGTATAATTGGAGTAAAGAATTTTCTATTTTAGTTGTATCTTTTTCTTAATGATATCATACTTTAGTAGTATTTTTTACAAATACATGTTTACAGGGACTACCTCGTGTAGGTCTCGCGGCCTCTTGTAGCTTCCTTATTTTCTTATGTTCTTACGTTCTTAATCCAGGAAGCAGAAAGAGATGGAGCTGAAGGACGGAGAGCGACACATCTACGCCAATCTTGAGTCTTGCGGCACTCGCGACTCCCACGGCAAGGCCTCGCGCCACCCCCACAACACTGCCGCCACCAAACCCCAAGTCCTCCTCAACACCCAGATGAAGAACCCCGGCTGCTTGCCCAAGAAAAAATGTACCACCAAGAAGGAAACAGCCGGCAAACAAGGAAAATCTGAAAAAGCATCGAAAGTCCCGGAGAAGTACAGCAGAGTGGGCCCCGGCATGGCAGACGACGGCACTTTGTATCAACGACCGGAGATTAATTCCACCCTTCAGGTAGCCACAGCACTTGCCCAGGCCAGACAGATGCAGCCTGATGTGTCTCGGCTACTCAAGGACAAACTGGACTCCCCGACCACTGCTGCCAGGCTGAAAAAACAGGTACAGTATATACCTAAGATATATTGGAGAATAGTTGGAAGAGAGAGAGAGAGAGATAGTTGGAAGAGAGAGAGAGAGAGATAGTTGGAAGAGAGAGAGAGAGATAGTTGGAAGAGAGAGAGAGATACAGGAGAACCTCGTTTAACCGGCATTTAAAACAACGGCAGCCTCAAAACAACGGCACTAATCGTCCCAGGCTTTTTTTTTTTTTTTTTTTTTTTTTTTTTTTTTTTTTTTTTTTCCCCCCCCACTGATAAACTCTGGCATTCTCTTCCTGTTTCTATTTTTCCACTTTCCTATGACTTACATCTTTTCAAAAGAAGAGTAACAAGACACCTCCCGAACTAAATTGGCTCACCCCTCTTTTTTATTTTATTCTCTTACTGTCTTCTTTATAGGGACTGGCAACTAAGCGGGCTTTGTGTTACCCATTTTTGTTGTGCCCTTGGCCAGTTCCTTGTGATGGGAGAAAAAAAAAAAAAAAAAAAAAAAAAAAAAAAAAAAAAGGGGATTTTGGGAGATTCCGTAAGAGTAACTCTCAAAACAACGGCAAAATGAGTTATCCGGCATGCGCTCCCCCCCGCGGGTGCCGGATAAACGAGGTTCTCCTGTAGTTGGAAGATAGAGAGAGAGAGAAGGTTAGGGATAGTTGGAAGAGAGAGAGACAGATAGTTGGAAGAGAGAGAGAGAGAGAGAGAGAGAGAGAGAGAGAGAGAGAGAGAGAGAGAGAGTGGGAAGATAGAGAGAGAGAGAAAGTTAGAGATAGTTGGAAGAGAGAGAGATAGTTGGAAGCGTATCATCAGCCGTCTAACCTCATAAAAATTATTGGAAAAACTGACGTTAAACAGGAAGAAGAAGAAGAAGAAGTCTATACCCAAGACTAAGACTAATATACCAATACACTTATTTCCCTTTAGACATCAATGCTTTACTTTGTTATCATCATTGCTCCTCCCCATTGCTTGATCTGTCTTGCTTCCATACATTGTGATATTCTTGATTCAATGTGCCATAGGTTATATCAGTAGTCAATTCGAGAGAACTGGAACCCGAAATGCCAGGGGTCGCTGGCAGTTTTAACTCACTTTTTTGATAATAAGTTGGTCTACTGGAAAACAAAATATGGGCTTATTCCACTGCACTTAAAACACAAAAGTATAATATTAAGAACGATTTTCTTCTATATGTATATTGTATAGAAGCCTGATTCTGTAAAACATTGTATATAACCAAATAACCAAGAAGGTTATAGTTGAGGAGGCGAGGTAAATGCTACTCTATGGTATTATATAGTCAATAACGTATGTTTAGAAGTTATCTATACCTAGGCAGTCATATTTTCCTGTTATTATTGTGTATCAATCAGATAGAAAGCCTGGAAGTGCAATGAGTCGACGCGTGAAGTGGCAATGTTTTGATTCAATCGCCCCGCCACAATCTCCCGGCCAACCACTCCCCGCTGCGGCGTGTCGCCTCCACAATTATAACCTACATTGTCGCAGCAACAAGCCGATTTCGGCATTCGTTATTCTTCGTTTTTCCAAGGCATTGCTTATTGTATTTTGACAAGCGTTTGCCAGACGCAGCAGTACTGTCTTAGAAAACAGTGTGAACATCGCCCAAATTTTACATGCCACAATATACATGTAAAAAATATATTAAGCTTTGCTACTCGAGGCGAGTAATTTGCATTAAATTGCTATTATAGAACGTTCCATCGTAATGCATGTCATCCATATAATTAGTAGAACAACAGAAGAACTATATTTTTTGGTATTCAGATGCGGTGCATCAATGTTTATCGCGAAATTAATTTATGAAAAATATTAGTCGCAGAGCCAAAACACAGTAGACCAACCTTTGAGTTAAAACTGCCAGCGACCACTGGCATTTCTCGAGTTTCAGATCATTGGAATTCAATCTCCATAAGACAAATGACCTGAGAATTCTAGTCCTCCATTGCATCCTTTACCTCTATTAATCCCTTGAGACCCTGAACATAATTTCCATTGTAATTTGGGTACCATTAGACGATTTTTAGTGAATATAAGCAATATTTTATAGATATGACCTGTTTAGTACCCTTGTCGACTAACTAATTTGGTATATTCAGTTACTTTTCGTAATTATATGGCTCGAAAACACATAATTTTTTATAGCAAAGGAAAGATCTGGGCTTGAAGGGGTAAATACTAAACCATCTACATTTAATTGCCATACTTTGATTCTAATATTTTTTATCTTGGTTTGGTTCTCTGTTTTGTCATGTCATTAACAACACCCTGTTCAAACACCACAGCCTCTCTTACAGCTTTACTATATGAAGAACAAGGTTTTAAAGGTGTTTTGAAAGTATCGGATTCAAGCTGGAAAAGTGTAGATTAAAAAAAAAATAGGGAAAAACTGGTTCACAAATAGGGTAGTAAATGATTGGAATGGACTCAGTAGACAGGTAGTTAGTGCGGAGTCATTAGGGAGCTTTAAAGGGAGTTTGGATAATTTCATGGATGGGGAAGAAAGGTGGATGTAGGTAGTGTTAAGTAACAGGAACTACCACGTGTAGGTCTCCCAGCCTCTTGTAGCTTCCTTATTTTCTTATGTTCTTATCATTGGGGCTTATTCTACACACCAAGATTAATAGATGTTATGATAAGGCTCTCTTTCCTATATCAATTTCATATGATTTGTATATTACTGATACAATAGAGATAAGGTGGCATCTCAGTCTTTATATTTTCAGTGTTTCAAGTCACAAAATGTTCTTATTCTCTTCTGTTGTTCTGTCATGTTGTTTGTGTACCAGCCCGCCCAAGAGGTCAATGTGCCCCTGCGCCGGCCTGTGTTCCGAGAGCTGGTGTCTCTGGAGGTCAGCAAGGACAGCTTGGACACACAATTCAGGGATGTCCTCAATATCAGGTAGCTACTCAATCATGACTTATCAACATTGCCATCATGTAGCCTACTGAATCACTGAAGCATAAGAACATAGAGGGCCTATACTAGTCCATAGCAGGAAACGGCTCCTATTTATTTATATATGTTATCATCTCCTTTTGTACAATAAACTATCATTGAAATAATCATATACTCAAGCTGCTGCTGTTGATAAATCCTTTGTAATCATATGTACAAAAAAAAAAAAATAATAATAAATAAATAAATAAATAAAATCAAAATCCGCTTATCTATCTGTTGTTCTTGAGCCAGAGCCGCGGCCGTGCGCCCTGCCCCAAGGCCCCGTGACCCCGTGCCCCAGCAGAGTGACATCCTTGACCCTGAAGAGTATGTGAGCCAGGCGTCCGTCACCACCGCGCGCTGCAACTATGCTCCTGCCAGCTGTGTGCAGCCTCAGAGCCTCACCAGGACAGAACTGCTTGCCTTCTCCAAGATGGTTATGGATCAGCTCTAGCCTCTAGCTGTTCCTCTAGGTGCGTTGTTACAATTATAAGGAACTTGGGGTAGAACAAGAAGTAACGGATTCAAGCTGGAAAAGCGTAAATTTAAAAAGGAAATAGGGAGAAACTGGTTCACAAATAGGGTGGTGAATGATTGGAATGGACTCGTCGTCAGGTGGTCAATGCGGAGTCTATTGTATTGGGGTTGTTACGAGCGAGACAGTGAGTTGTCTAGAGGAATAGTGCGAGACAAAAACCCCGAAACCATAAAAAAAAAGGTATGGAAAAAAATTAGATAAAATAACAATTTAAAAATATTAAAAAATTTCACCTTGAGAAGGAGTAAGATGATCTTGTTTTTTTAAAGCAAAAAACAGAGATGACAAAAAAAATGCTTATAAATCAAATGCCCTTTATGTCAAACCAAGAAAATTTAAACCCTAGAAAAACCCCAAAAGAAACTAAAAAAATTTCACCACCAGGTAGTAAAGCAATAAAAAATTAAGGTGAGTTGACTTGAGTAGAGTCCCCTGCTAATTTTTGCCTGGTACTTACTTAAAGGCCAAAAATTTGGTTTTTACTCTATTTTCCCCTCGGAGAGTAGTAACGCTTCAGTTTAATAACAATGACTGACTAACAAAAAAACGAGGTTTATAAATGCCCCCCGTATTTCCCGGGGGCTGCTTAAACTCGGTTTTGAGTCAAAAACAAAACCGGGTGAGATCCCGGAGTATTTTTCCGGTGCCTTCCTTCGGTTGATTGGGGAAAGGGGTATTTTAGGGGGTACTCCCAGGCATGGGGTTTTTGGTGTGTTGTGTTTTTTCCACGGGGAGGGGGGGAAAGGCAAGGTTATGATCCTCCCCCCATAAAAAACGACCACTGGGAAGAATTTTGGGGTTCGTGGAGTTGAACTGGTCAAGGTGAGCCTCTGGGTTGCGAGAGAGAGCGTCTGCATGATGTTGTGGGGTGCCCTTGAGGGTGGATGAGGGTCAGGTTGTAAGGTTGGGGGAAGAGGGACCATCGGAGAAGGCGTTAAATTTGGTAAATTTGGCGCAAATTTGGGAAGGCAAGGGTTGTGATCTTGAAAGATTTTTAAAAGGATCTTGATTTTGGCGGGAAGTTTAAACTGAAATTTTTGAAACCGCTGAACTTTTCCCAAGGATTTTTCTTTCTCGATGGTGCGGGCCCCGGTTTTTGGTGGATTTTAAACTTTGCGGAGTGGTATGCCAAGGGGTGAAAAAAATCCCCCTCCACCTCTTGTAAGAGTACAGCTCCTAAGGCGGTGTCGTGGCATCTTTTTGGGCAGAGCAAAGGGGTTTGGGGCGAAGTCGGGAGCGATGAGAAAGGGGACCCGGGGCCGGGGAAGTTTTTTAAATTTTTGGGGTTTAAGGGGGCCCTTGGCAGACGTCCGTCCGGGTTTTATCACACCCCCAAACTGTGGGGGCCGGGGTGAGAAAAAAATTTGGTAGCGGCCGCAAAGGTTTGGGACAAAAATTTTCCGGTGGGAAAACCTCCCAAAACCCAAAAAAGCGCCGTAGGGCCTTCCGAGTAGTAGGGGCAGGGAAACTCCAAGTGGCAGAGATGTTTGGCCATTTTGGGTCGTATTTGGGGCCTTTTTCCCCCCCTCTTTGTCCCGGGGAAATGTCCCCGGGGCTTCGGCTGAAGGTTTTTTCTTGGCCAGTTTTGATGGTAAAGTTTGCTCCCTGCGGGCCCGGGGCTCCCATTTCCCCGGAGTTTTAAAAGGTTTCTGTTTCCCAAATGCTCTTTAAATTCAAAATTTGTCGTCAAAGTATACAAAACCCTCCAGCCAGACCCCTGTTAAAGAAAGCCCTTCCCCCCTTTTGGGAAAGGTAGAAGGGGGCATTCCTCACCCCAAAAAGGCTTTACTCTGTTTTGGGAAAAAGCCCAAAGGGTGTGTTTAAAGTGATATTTTTTGGGGCCTTTTCCCGGGAAGGGGTATTTGGTAGTACCCTTCAGAAATCAATTTTTTGTTATATAATTAGTCTGTCCAACCTTGTCGTGAATCATCTTTTCCCCTTGGTAGAGGGAAAGGGGGGCCCGGGAACCCGTCAAAAAAGGGGGTTTACTCTGCTTTGGGTCCGTGCGAGGCGCATTTTGTCCCCCCTCCTTGGGGACGGAAGCCCAAGGGGTGACCCCCACGGAGCTGGCGGGGAATAGCCAGTCCCTGCTGGAGTAAAATAATCCACCTCTTGCCATCGGGTCACTTTTCCCCGAGGATGTAGTCGGTAGGGGGGGTTTTACGAAGAGGAGGGTTCCCGGGGAGAAGCTCGACTCGTGGGGTCATTTTTACATAATTTGGGTTTAATCCCCAAGGCCCTCTTTATGGTTTAGCATAAGGGGTGGTTTTGTCTCTCCTGTGAGGGGAAGATAGGTGGGTTAGAAACCCCTGAGATTCCCCAAAGTAGGGTTTTGATTTTTTTTTAAACAATCTGAAACCTGTTAAAAAGGGTGGTGGTATTTTCAGGTACAAAGGGGTGAAAACCGGGGCATTGAAATTTGAATCAGGTATTTTTTTTTGGAAATCAGGTGAAAGGGTTTGGTCGACTCTTGTAAATTTCGTGGGATTAATGTGAATTAGCTGGGGTGTTTTTTAACGGGGGGGCGGGAGTTTTTTTTCTCCCCAAAAGCTTTTTTGTAAATTGAGGGGGGGGGCCGTGTTTTGG
Source organism: Chionoecetes opilio (assembly GCA_016584305.1). NCBI lineage: Eukaryota > Metazoa > Arthropoda > Malacostraca > Decapoda > Majidae > Chionoecetes > Chionoecetes opilio. The sequence goes on along the minus strand of JACEEZ010025755.1, from coordinate 131,693 downwards.
GTCTGTGTGATTCCAAGCTCTGCCAAACCTGCGCAAAGAGCCGCCCCGTAAAAATTTTGTGCGCTTTCATTTTTAAAATTTCCCTAGGTATTCCAAAGGTAGTGAACATTTTTGAGGGGGTTTTTTTGACAAAATTGTTTTGGCTGAAATTTTTTTTAAGGGGGAAAGCCTCAGGGTATGGGGTTTGGTTGGCCACATAATATTTGAGGAGGTTTTGGTTTTCCCTCTCCTAGTTTTGGGAAAGGGGGCCAACGTTTTCCCAATGTGATCTTTTAAAAAGGGTTTCCCCTCGGGCCCATTTTGGATGGGGTTGGGGGGGGTACTGGGAAATTTTTGGTTGGGTTTTTCCCATAATCTGGCATGGCCATAAATTTATCATTGATTTATTTTTTTTTTTTAAAACCCTTTGGCCCGTCAAATCATTGAGTTTTTTTGCCCCAAAAGTTTTTTTTAAATTTTCCTAGGGTGACCGGCTTGTTCCCAGGAGCGATCTCCATGATTGGCTTTTCCTCAAGTTGTTTGGGCAATACAATTTGGGGGAACTTCACCCCAAGTGGCATCACCCAGACAAGTTTTGCAGTTTAAATACCCTCAAAACCCTTTGTCCTGGTAATAAAAAGGAAGGGAATAGTGATCGGGATTTTTTGGAAAGGGTTTTCTGGCATGGTACCGAGACAGAGTAGCATCGTCTCGTTAAACCCTCAGCAGTGTTGTTCGAAAATACCTTGCCAAGACTTACGTTAGGCTAGGAGGAGTGGTATTGAACAAGGGGCTGGGGGGGTTTTTGAGAAATTGCTTCGGACTGTGCACGGGGAAAGGGCACAGTTGGGAAAAAAGTTTTGGGGCTCCCCTCCTTTTCCTTTTAACCCGGGTGGGGTTGTATGGTAAGGTAGTTATTAGTGACAAGGGGGGGAAATGACAAACTCACCACCCCAAGTTTCGTTGCAAACGGAAATTTAGTATGGAAATGGGTAAAACTTTTTCCTCCGGCCAGAAAGGGGTTCTACCCCCTTTAAACAAGGGGGACAATAAAGGTACCCCCTTTCCAAGGTAGGGGGAAAAATTTCTGGGAAAATCCTTGAGGAAACACCTTCTCCCCCCTTTGTATATTTTCCGTTCAAATTTCCTGGAAGTCCCGATTTAAAAAGGGGAAATTGATTGGGCAGAAGCATATCCCCAAAATCTGAGGGGGGCGCCCCCTCAGAGTCAAGTCGAGGGAACGTCCCTTTTTGCCTTTGGGGTTTTTGAAAGGTCATAAAAAAAGGGAGTGGAATTATTGTTTTTCACCGAAGAAACGGGTTTTTAAAAAAATGGGGCCCTTTTTAAAAGTTTATTTTTACACCTAGGGTCAGGACATTTTTCTTTATGAGGTGGCCATTTTCTTACAGAAATGGGCAGAACACACTTGGCTTGGAACCACTATCTACGACTTTTCCATCCTTTTCATAACTTTCCCTGAAATCCCGGACTGAGCCTTTTTTCTCTCCCGAGGGTACAGGGCGATGTACTTTAAAAAGGGAAAAAACATTTTGCTATTTTAGCACTTTTTAGTAGGTTTGTCTCATTCCCTTTCTGTAATGTGCAACATATTGAGTAGGAAAATTTTACGGTTTAAAATTTCCCCCAGTGCACGGGGGTTTCCCCGATCGTCATAAGTGGTGACTGGAAAGCAGACTTGAGCCAGGGTTTTTAAAGGGGTCTGTTTCCTGAGGCAAATTCAGGTAATTTGACCATTTTTTTTGTTCATGTTTTTCGGAAATTTTTTCCCTTCTTTTTGTGGTGACCCCGGGAAGCCCGTAAATATAGCATCTTTTAAATACACATAAACGGGATTATCCTGCCCTGTCTAGAACGGGTAAAAGCCTTTTTTCCCCTTAAATTTTTTTGGGGTTTACAACCAGGTCCAAAATTTTTTAAAGGGACCTGAAAAAGCAAAGGCAAAAGGATTCGAACTCCTAAAGAAAACTTCAGGTTTGGAATCAAGAACTGAGGGAAAAAAGGCAAAAATTTTTGGGGGAATTGTAAATTTATTTGGGGTTTGAGTGGGCGTGGGCCTTTATTCTGCAAAACGAGGACTTTTAACGGATGTTCTCTACCCTGTTTTTGTTTTTTGTCTTTTCCCCGCTCTTTTCTTTTCCCCTTTCAAAGCTCTTTTTTTTTCTCTTTTACGCCTTGTTTTGTAAATGGGAATTTTGCCCCCCCTTTCGAGAACTTTTTTTTTCTCTTTCACTCTCTTTTTCTGCTCTTTCATATCCCAAAAAACATTTGTAAAAGCCCGCTTTTCAAATTTCTCCACTTCTGGAGAATTTCTGTGTCTGGAAAAACCTCTTTGAAAGTGGTGGGTTTTTTGACTGAGGGTTTAGTTATTGGTTCTTTTACCTAGATTAGTTTAAAATTGTTTTCATTAGTGTTTTTCCTTTTTTGTTTTTATGAAGTGAACTAATGGTGCCTTTAAATTTAGCGGCAAAATACTTTAGTTTTTATTTTTAGTAAATCTTGCCGCTTTAAGTTTTTAAACCGGGGGTTTCCGACAAACTCTTCCGATAAAAAACCCCCTGATTAATGTTAAAAAAAAATTAAGAACCACAAAAGGGTTTTTTAAAAAGAGATGCCAAGGGGGGTATTTTCAAAGGGAAAAACAATCGGGTTTTTAACTGAACTACCCTGACATGAATTTGATAGGGGAATGACCCCCGGAGATTTATCACTTCGAAGGGTATAAAACCCCGGGGGGTTTGGGGAATACCAGAGAAAGCAGTACCCACAATACCACACCCAAATTTTGGCCCCCAATTTCTCAAAAATTTTTAGTTTTGAACTGGGCAATTTTTAATTTGAGTGAGTTAACTAATTTGGAAAATCGCTGGGTTTCCCTGAAAAGATGAGTCAGGGAAAAGCTTGCGGGGAGGAAGTTGGGCCCCACTTGGAAAAAAAAATCAAAAAGCAAAAAGGGAATTTAAGCATGTGACAAATGGAAAAAGCCCCTACAAACCCGGCCTTCGTGTAGTGGGGTTTTTAAAAGGGCCCCTATCCACCCTTTAATTTTGTACCAAAATAAAATAAAAAACCCACCAAAATAGACCAGTGAAATCTCACAACAAAAAAAATCCCCGGGGTGAACACAGAAAAAAATGAAAATCCTGAAGTGAGATTAAGAAATAAAAACCGTAAAGGTTTTACCTCCCGGCGGGCCCCCAAAATGTTCGAGCGAGAAAAGTGGGGTTGTCTGAGGAATATTTCGAGCTGAAACCCCAAACCTAAAAAAAGGTGATGGAAAAAAAGTGATAACCAAAAACATTTAATAATATCCCAATTTTAAAAACCCTTGTAGCAAGGAAATAAAAAGGGCTTGCTTTTGAAGCACCCAGAGAGGGCTTTAAAAAAAAGGCTTAAAATAATCTAAATGACCAAAAATGGACCCAACAAAAAGATAATTAACCCTAAGAAAAACAAAAAGAACTAAGGTAAATTTCCCCCCCAGGTAAATAAAACCCTAATAAAATGTGGGTTGACTTGATAAGTCCCCATGCAATGTTTTTTTGGGTACCCTTCTTAAAGGCAAAAAGAAGGTGTTACTCTATGTTCCTCAGAGAGTAGTAACGTTCACTTTACAGATACTGACTAAAAAAAGAAAACGAGGGTTTAAATGCCCTCCCTATTTTTCCTGGGCTGCTTCACTCACTTTGGTCGAAAACACCGGGATCCCGGAGTAGTTCCGGTGCCCCTTTCCCTTTGTGTTGATTTTAGGAAAGGGGAGTTAGTGGGGACTTTCCCGGGGAGGGGGGGTGTGTGTGTGGGGTTGTGTGTGTGTGTGGTTTTGTGTGTGTTGCACACGGATGAGGATAAAAAGGGGGAAGCTTTAAAGATAGGTCTTTAAAGGGGTCTGGATAAATTCCCCTGGTTGGGGGTGAAAGGTGGGTGAGGGGGTGTTTAAGTAACAGGGAAATCCACTTTTAGGTCTCACGGCCTCTTTAGCTTCCCTTTTTTTCTTATGTTCCCTTTTAAAATTTCCCCATGATGTACTTTCCTGATAATGACAAGAGGTGAATGACATGGTAGACATTCGCATTATATTGGTATGAATAAAAAATTTGAAGTTGTGGCGATGAAATTCTGGTTCAGTATCAAAAGTTCAGTGATTTTTATCCATTTGGCATGAATATAGGATTGATTCTAAAACGGCACTTGACCCTTTCAGACTCAACCACGGAGAGAGGCGGCGATGCACAAAAGTAAGGAAAAGAAAGACTGGTGTCTGATCCTATGCCTGGAGAGAGTGTGTGGACTGTCCCGTCAGCATCAATTGGTGAGCAGATCATCCATGGGACGCATCATGCCAAAGGTATTTGTAGAAACAACCCGGATTTGTTACGAGAGGGACAAAATAGATTCTCCCTACTGATACAATTCATAAAGTGTTGCTTACCGTCATAGTGCAGGCTGCACTATGCATGCACCATCATGGCTGCAGGATTGCTGTTAGTCCCTCAAAAACTTTGCTATTCTTTGAGTTCCTGAATCATGACTTTATCTGCCATGATGACACAGACGTCAGCCCTACGTAAGGAAATGAATGTTTATACCAGTGAATTGGCTTTGTAATTTTGTTTATCATTTCACCTTGATTGTTCACCGTTTTATGAAGAGAGATGAAAGAATACCATTCACTTGTAATGGTGATTATGAAGGAATATTCTCGAGGTCTCGCGGCCTCTTGTAGCTTCCTTATTTTCTTATGTTCTTAACCCCTTCACTGCGGATATCAAATTCATAGGCCTACACCCCTGTGCGGCAGGTTTAATTAAAATACAAAATAATTACTGATCATATTTTAAAGTGCCTAAATGAATAGGATGCTCATTGCATACCAGAAAATCTATGTTTCGTCTTGGTGGAGGCTACCAGCTAAGTGAGGAGTTGCGTCAGAGTGCATCAACAGGGCCGTGACCGTGCTGCCAGACGCACAATGAAACCACTTACTACTCAACATAATACAGCATATTTTGGTACATAAATGCTTCATTCATACATGCATTCATTCATTCATGCTTCTTTTTTATATCCATCAAGAATATGTTGAATATCTTGACTATTTAGCCTCGCCATTGAAGTAGAGGGCGCGGCAGCGTCAACACGTCGTATTGCACCGCTTGACCTTATTAGTCATACTAACTCACTCAAGCAGAAAAAGAGGTTCTATTATATCGCAACACTTGACACTGGTGCCATACAAGCCTATCACAGCGAATATTTACCCATAATATCATTGAGTGCGGAGTTTAAATACAGAAATCCTATATGTACCAGCCGCAGTGAACCCTTAGATAGCCGAGAGACCGTATTTGTACCAGCCGCAGTGAAGGGGTTAAGAGCCTATACCCTTCAAAGTGATTATATAATCTCCTCAAGCTAGGCAACTGAGACCCTATAGATCTGCTACCGTAGATAACACTATAGTCGCCAGTCACTTGCCACTGCACTAATGTCGCCAGGCACAATATATTACGAATTTTAGCATCACTACTGATTTGTATGTGCCACTGAATATTGATACACAGTAGATTATATTATGTACATCACACTACACGTCTTCAGTGGCACATAAAAGTCTGTTGTGATGCTAAAATTTGTAATATATTGTGCCTGGCGATATTAGTGCAGTGGCGAGTGACTGGCGACTATAGTGTTATCTACGGTAGGGGCACAAGTGAGGGCTGTCTTCCTCCACGACCAGCTGCAGGTATGCCTCTCAAAAACAATGACCAGCTGCAGGTATGCCTCACAAAAACAATGACCAGCTGCCGGTATGCCTCACAAAAACAATAACCAGCTGCCGGTATGCCTCACAAAAACAATGACCAGCTGCCGGTATGCCTCACAAAAACAATAACCAGCTGCCGGTATGCCTCACAAAAACAATGACCAGCTGCCGGTATGCCTCACAAAAACAATGACCAGCTGCCGGTATGCCTCACAAAAACAATGACCAGTTGCAGGTATGCCTCACAAAAACAATGACCAGCTGCAGGTATGCCTCACAAAAACAATGACCAGTTGCAGGTATGCCTCACAAAAACAATGACCAGTTGCAGGTATGCCTCACAAAAACAATGACCAGTTGCAGGTATGCCTCACAAAAACAATGACCAGTTGCAGGTATGCCTCACAAAAACAATGACCAGCTGCAGGTATGCCTCACAAAAACAATGACCAGCTGCAGGTATGCCTCACAAAAACAATGACCAGCTGCAGGTATGCCTCACAAAAACAATGACCAGCTGCAGGTATGCCTCACAAAAACAATGACCAGTTGCAGGTATGCCTCACAAAAACAATGACCAGTTGCAGGTATGCCTCACAAAAACAATGACCAGTTGCAGGTATGCCTCACAAAAACAATGACCAGCTGCCGGTATGCCTCACAAAAACAATGACCAGCTGCAGGTATGCCTCACAAAAACAAGACACAAAAAAAAGACAGTTTTAATGACAGTATCACAAAACTCAGTACACAGAAATGCAAGTATTATTGACCTGACCTGAAGCTTCAAAGTTATGTGTTAGTGAAGCAGGAAAGCCAATGTTTCCTCATAAACACTTTAAGCCACTTTATTTAATATATATATATACTGTATATCAGGCGCCTAGAATTGAAACGGCACAAGCGCCACTTTTAAAAAACTGAGAAAAACGCGCTTAAAGTTTAATCTAAGAAAATCAAGATATGAAACAGCACAAGCGCCACTTTTTATCAATGAAAAACATGCACCTAAAGTGTTTTCAAAGTAAATCAGCAACAAATGAAGATATTGTAATGGGGTTTGTTTTATTAGAAAGGTGGCGGTGGTTTTTTTTTAAAGTGGCGCTTGTGCCGTTTCAATTCTAGGCACCTGAATTATACGTGTATTGTAATGTGGCGGACAAAGGTGTTAGTAGAGTATCAATACAACTTTCTCTTACGTGGATATCCGGACATCAAGTTGTGTCTCGCGTTACACCGGGAATACACACTGTATTTACCTAGTTGTGTTTTACAGGGCCTGAGCTACACTCGTACTTCTCACGCTATACATATTCAACTTTTACCTCAATACATTAATACTATATTCTTCATTTGATATATTTTCTGATGGGTCAAGTTATCTTATATACAAGTGACATGCACAGGAATGTAATGGCAGAACTACACACTAATGGAGGCCGGGGCAGGGCAGCTCTCAGTGCCGTGGCCAGAGTGAGGCGCCACACGGCAAGGGTGAGTACACTGCCTCTCCCTCCAGCCCTTGCATTGCCTGGGCTTGAACCCTCAGTGAACAGTAACAGCCGTGGTGATATGCACACCAGCCTCGGGTTGCAGCCGTCACGCTCGGGACGCTGCACCAAAGAATGTCGTGGTAATGACACACTCCTACATGATACAGTCTTTGGCTGCACCATCACCACCACCACCACCACCACATCCAAACACTCCCTCCTTCCCTCGAATTATGGCACATGGAACTGTAGCTTCACACAGGCTACCGGGCCGAGCTCTACCGCGGCTCACACTGAGGCGAGGCCGGGAGAGCTGCACTCATAGCCTGGTTCTGATCACCCACGTGGGACTCCCGCAGCTCAGGCGACTAAGTTGTTGATCCTCGGGAGCTTCCAGTAGCTGTGTGTGATCCCCGGTGGGGCACACAGGGGGGGGGGGGGCACACAGACACAGGGTCCATGGAGTGGTGGCTGAGGTCCCTGGGTGCTTCAGGAGGTCACTGGTGTTTTTATGTAAAGCTTTAACTCCTTCCTCTAATTCTCCTCCTCCTTATACTTCCTTACTACACATGATCAAGAGCAGCTGTGTGTCAGCCCACCAATGGCTGACCACATGAAATCCTGCACACAAACATTAACGGAGACCCAAAGACTAAATCAACGGCTGTTCCAGTCTCTGATGGGAATGAGGACGGGTCCGTCGCGTGTCAGGTTTGAGGCGACGCTACTCTGGTGCTTGCCTCTCACCTCGGCGTGATCCCTCCAGCCGGGCGGGGAATGTAGCTTGTGGTCCCTGGGGTCCGAGCCCAGGCGATCACGTGAGGCCAGAGAGGACTGCTGCTGCTGCTGCTGCTGTTCTCGGTTGCGGAAGGAGGTGGAGTAGAGGAGTGATCCGCCGGGGGATTTGAGATTGAATTTAGGACGATTGAGGGAGTTGGTAAGAGTGGCGGGATTGCTGTTAGAGAGCTGTGTCTGGCGGTGGTACTGTGAGGTGAGGCTGTTGCGCTGTTGGCCGTTGAGGTTGTCTCCACTGCCGCTGAGCGAACTCCGAAGCTGACCGTCGTGTTGGCGACCTTGACTGCCGAGGCGATTGTTGTTGTTCTCCTGGGGGGTTGACGGAGACCGCTTCACAGAACTCTTCTCTCCCCTGCCAAAGGTAAAAATGCGAGGGGCTGTGGTGGTTGGGGAGGTGGCGGATGGGGAGGCGAGAGGCGATCCTGGAGGCCGGATGAGCTGTGGGGGGGACTCTGGAGGGGAGTGAGCATTCTTGCCGGAAGTGTTCCTTGTCTTGCCATCGTCCTCACCGTGTATGAAGTGGAAGAGTTCCGGTGCTGAGGTGAGGAGTCCCTTCATGAACTTGTCCCGCTTCTCCTCGACTACATTGTCTCCTCCGTTGACGATGGGCGCACTTCTGTTGTTGTTGTTGTAGTTTTTATTGTTATTGTTGGAATTTCTGGTGTTGTTATTGATGATGTGTGAGTTGGTGTTCCTGTCATTGGTGTATCTATTGTTGGCGGAGGAGGAGGTGGAGTGGGAGGCGTTGTGGTGTGAGGTTGAGTGTGTGGTGCGGCGGCGGTCAGCTCGAGGAGACTCACCGCGCCCGTGCATCTCGTCCTCTTCCTCGTAGGAGTCCACCCTTCGAGTAGAGTTGGAGCGGGCGATGGTGGCAATGAGGTTGGGGCTCCTGAGGTTGAGATAAGGTGATGAACGGTACATGGAGGAAGTACGCTGGCTGCTGGAGAGGTTGGTGGTGGGAGGTATAGGTTCTGTTGGTGAGCCGGCAGCCTTGAGGGGTGCAGGCTTGATGTTGAGACTGTGGCTCCTGAGGACGGGCCGTGTGGTGCGAGGCGGAGGAGACTTATCCTGCGGCTCGGGTGTGTAGGTGTGTTTAGGGGTTGACATGCCCGCCAATGACACGTTCACCATCGAACCGCCGTAGGACCTCTGTAAGCGTGAGGTGGAGGAATGACTCCCAACCTCTCTTCTGCTGGAGCTGTTGTCACTACCAAAGATGTAGGTCCTGCTCGGGGAGGCTGTGCCATTGGAAAGCTTCTTTGGCAAAGTCTGTATCTCGGTTTCCTTGGGTGTGTGCGAGTACTGGCGGGGCCGTCGCCGAGGATCGATGGTGTTGGTCCAGGAAGCTTTCGGGGTGCTGTCGGCCCCGGTGTGCAGCTCGTCCATGCTGCGGTAGTACCACGAGCGATTTTTTAGTTTCTCCTCGTTTACGTGGGTGTTGGCGGGTACAACTACAGGCGTGATGGTCTTGGTGGTGCGGAATCTTCGCTCTACCTTGGGGGATGACTGGTTGTGTCTCCTGGTGCTGGTGTAAGAGGCACTGGTTGTGGTTGTGATGGGAGCTTTCAGCGCTGATTTTAAAGGGGAAATGGAAGGTGGCGAAGTGGATTCTTGGCCGAAATAGTAAGTCTTGGGCTTCTGTTTGCGTTTGGTGCGGGGCGGCGGCACAGGCGAGAGGACGGTCTGGGTGGCCGAGTCCCGGGCGACGGTCTGCGTCGCTATCTCAGTCTTAGAGGTTCTGGAGGACCTGGCGGGAGCGGTGTTGTAGTGGGCGTAGGTGGCGTGTGCGCCGCGCAGGCGTGGCGGCGGAGGCGGCGTCACCCCTCTTGGGGGCTCCGGTGAGAGCTCCCGTCGTGGGGGTGTCCAGCGGCGCGGCGAGCCGTGGCCCACATCATCCAGCTGCTCCTCACTCCGGAACTCCTTCAGCCTGGAGTTCAAGGGGCGAGAATGCAAAGTCTTTGAGCCGCTGCTAAGCCAATTTTTATTGGCGACATTAAAAGACTGTGACCTGCCAACGTTGTTGCTTTGTGATGGCGGGGGCGTGGAGGGCAGGGGTGGTGGCGGGCTGTCTGACGGGGAGCGTGTGGCCGGCCGGGAGCCACGGGAGGGTGTGGAGAATACTCTGGCGGGGCCGTAACCGCTTGGGCTGCCCGACCTGAATTTGCTGTTGAACACCGGATCGTCGAGTGGACGGCCGGTGGGTGAGACAGGGGGCGAGGGGAAGGAGCTCGAGGAGGTGGCCCCGACATGCACTCTCTCCGGGGGGCTGCCAAACTTCACGCTGTTGGCCGTGGGGCTCGTGGGCGGCGTGCTGTTCTCGCCGTCGTCTAAGATTCTCCCCGTTGTTCTCAGTTTGGCCCGTGCCGCGGCAATCATGGAATCGGTGATTTCATCGCTGGGTGGCGGCTGCTGGCGGGGAGACGCCATGGCCGGCGAAGACAGAAAAGTTGGTTTTGGAGGTGGAGGCGGTGGCGGGGCCTTGTTGGAGGTGCGGGTGTAGCCGGGTGCCGCGGGATTGTCCCAGCGGCGCATACGCGAGGGCGCCGCTTCGGGCACGTCCTCGGGGGTGGCGGGACGCGGACTCATGGTGATGGTGATTATGTTGCCGCCCGCCGTGGCCACGCCGGCCTCGTCTTCGGGGTCGTGGTGGGAGCTGCTGGAGCGGCCGGACTCGCTACCGAAGTGGTTTTCCAGCCAGCGGTTTGTCTCGGACTTGCGCGTCTCCTCCTCCTCCTGATAGTCCAGTGGCCGGTGTGTGACTGCGTCCGTGCGCTCTGCGGCGTCTCGAGGCTTTGGTTTGAGGGCGCCCAGCCGGCGGCCGCGACGGATCCTATCACTGAGGGAGTCGAGGTCCTGGCCCTCCCGGTCCTCGTGGAAGTCCTCGCTCACAACGTGCATCCCCTCGCCAAGCTGCGGGAACACGTCTTCAGTGAGTGAGTGAAGCCACATCTTTATGGTAGTGTATAAGCATTACTCTCAACACGCCCCTAAAAACAAGCCATGACAAAGCATAGCCAATACTGCATGGAGAAGGAATGAAGCAGCCAAAAGTAGGACAACCAAGGCTCACCTTGACGCCCTGGGCGAGAGTGCCGCCGCGAGGGACACCGTAGTACTCGACAATGTCCTCGTCCTTGGTGTGGACAATGTTGTGCTGGGTCTCGCGGGCCTCCTCGTGCACCGACCCGTCACTCAGCGACGACCCAGAGTCCGGCAACGACTCGTTCTCATACACCTCGTGCTGAGTGGTGCGCTCCGTCTCGGTCACCACATGCCCGTCCTGAAACACACACACACATTGTATTGTATTGAAGTAATGATTAATCTAGCAATGCCTATCATATTTCTATGTCTTGTATTAATTTTTGTCTAATTTGTGATTTTAAGGAATATCTGGAAGTACGTATTAAGTCATTGTGAATTGGCTGAAATAGGGACTTTAAATCATTGTAACTGAAAACTGACTCCAGATACGTGTTCAGCATGCCCGAAAACTGCTAGGAACTAATATTCAAGCTAATCTATTTTTCAAAAAATCTTGCAAATTTTGCAAGGGGTATGCCTTGATTTTTTTTTAAATCACGTTTTTTTTTTCAATAACTAAAAAACTATGGCACATAAGTGCAACATGAATAGATAAGTAAATATGATGTAGACCAAGGGCTATCATTTGGCGTAAAGCAAAAAATATTGATGAATAAATAACCGAGAAAATAGCATTCGTACATTTATATAAAATCTCTGATTTTTTTATTTTATTATTTTTTAGGCCTACGCTGTCAGAAGAAAAACCCCAGCAAAGCACGGAATGGACTCACCTGCACGCGGCTTGTCTCGTGCACGTCCTCTGTGTCCACAGTGCCCCACTTATTAGCGGACTCGTGCACGACCCTCTTCTCCGGCTTGGCCACCTCGCGGCCCCGCTCCTGCCGCGCCTCTGTCAGGGCACGCAGGTCGGCATTCCCGCCCTTGTGTTCCTCTACTTCCTGCAGGGTTAAGAGAGGGGAGGGCGTGAGAAACAAAGGATATAATAGTGTATATAATAATAGGGAAGAGTAAAAAAAGTATAAAAGATAGAGTAGCTACGTAAGAAACCAAGGCTAATGGTGTGTGTATAAGAAAAGGGAAGAGAAAGAGATGGGAGGACGTAAGAAGCCAAGGGTATTAGTGTATAGAGGAACAGAGGAACATTGGGATATTGACCACTTTAAAGTTAGCACACATTCTCTCTCTTTTTCTCATTCTCTCCTTTTTTTCGTATAATAAAAGAGAAGAGAAAGAGATGGAAGGATATAATAGTGTATGAGAAGGGAAGAGAGAGAGATGAGAGGGCATGAGAAACCAAGGGTATTAATAAGTGTATGAAATAAGGAAGAATAAAGAAAGTATAAAAGACCATAAGTGTATTCGTGACCAATATTGTCCCTTCGATGCTGTCTGTCTCCATCCACACGCTATACCCTTCTTATGGCTGCTGTGTGTGTGTGTGTTATTCATCCACTGTCTCGATCACGTGCTGAACTTGTGTGTGTGTGCGTAGCGTGCTGTCTGTCTCCATCCACACGCTATACCCTTCTTATGGCTGCTGTGTATGTGTGCGCGTGTATGTGTGTGTGTGTGTGTGTTATTCATCCACTGTCTCGATCGCGTGCTGGACTCGTGTGTGTGTGTGTGTGTGTGTTTGTGTGTGTTTGTGTGTGTGTGTGTGTGTGTGTGCGCGTAGAAGTGAAGGGTCCGTCCGAGCACGTTTACGCGATCACCAAACAAGGCAATTCGTCCTCGTGTGTATTTTAATGGGTCAGCCTTGGCCCTTCCTCGCACCCTTTGGCTATGGCACCCCCCCCATCACCTGTCGCACCCCCCCCCTCCATCACCAACACCTGCTTCCCTCTCCTCCATCACCGACACCTCCCCCGCCATCGCCAACACCCCCCTCCTCCCCCCCATCACCAACACCTCTCCCCCCCTCACCAACACTTCCCCCCATCACCGTCACACCCACCGCTGGCCGCCTCCCCTCCCCATCATCAACACCTCCCCCCTCCCTCCCCCCCATCATCAACACCTGCCTCTCCCATCCCTCCCCCCCATCACCAACACCCCCATCATCAACACCTGCCCCCCCCCTCACCTGTCGCACCCACCGCTGGCCGCCCCGCTAACCACCCACCCTGCAGCCTCCACCGCGGTCACCACTACACTATAAGCTGTCACCCCGAGGCCCCGAGGCTGCTGCACCGGCGAGACCATGACTGGCCAGGCGGGACCAACGGAAAGGCCGCACACACACATACACACACACACACTCACACTCACACTCACCACACACACATAAAAAGAAAAATGTGAAAAAAGTTAGAGAGGATACAGAGAATGGCAACAGAGATGGTACCAGAGCTAGAAGAACTTTATGAGGAAAGATTGAAGGAAATAAAGTTACCAACACTCGAGCAGAGAAGATAAAGAAGAGATTTAATAACAATTTTTAAGCTGATAACAAAGATGGAAGAAACAGACAATGAGAGACTACTGACTCGGAAACAAAGAGAAGGTCGATACACAAGAGGACATACAGAACAACTAGGAAAAGGGAGATGCCTGAACAACATAAAGAAGTATACAGCTTCCCTCAAAGAAATGTAGAAGTTTGGAATGGACTAAATGAGGTGATAAAGAAAGAAACTGGATAAATGTAGATATGGAGACGGCACCATACCAGTGTAGCTCAGGCCCTGTAAAACACGACTAGGTAAACACACACACACACACACACACACACACACATACAGGTTCAGTACACTGCCCCCCCACCCCATCCTCCATCCTTTCCACCACCACGATCATCACCATACCCAGGCTGACATTTTAAGGCGTCCCTCTGTACATACATACATACATACACGTGATGGCGGGCAGGAGAGTGGAGGTGAAAGGGTGAGTGGAAGGCACTGGTTGGGTGGTGGTGGTGGTGGTTGGGTGGTCGTGGTCACCCTGGGCCGCCGTTGCCTCTCCACTCCCCCTCCCCCCCTCCCCCTCCCCCTCCTCCTCCTCCTCCTCTTCCTCCTCCTTGCTTTTCATTCCTTCCTCCCTACCACATATTTTACTACTACTACTATCTTTCTACCTCTTTTTCTCTGTCTTTAA
>JACEEZ010025755.1:110000-112500 GCA_016584305.1 Chionoecetes opilio | reverse complement strand
GCCAACTCTCACCCTGTTATTCTTCTACCCTGTCAACTCTCACCCTGCCATTCCAACCCCTGCTATTCCAACCCCTGCTATCTCTCACCCTTACCATTCCAACCCCTGCTATCTCTCACCCCTGCCATTCCAACCCCTGCTATCTCTCATCCCTACTATATATACTACTACTTATACCCCTGAGACACAGAGAGAGAGAGAGAGAGAGAGAGAGAGAGAGAGAGAGAGAGAGAGAGAGAGAGAGAGAGAGAGAGAGAGAGAAAGGCGTCAGTGAGAGGGCACATTCCCATCATGGCAGGTAAGGTTACCGTGGGAACAGTGTGTGTGTGTGTGTGTGTGTGTGTGTGTGTGTGTGTGTATGAACAGTACCTGACACCTGTTATGCCCTTCCCCCCCTACACGGGGGGGAGGTGGAGGCGGAGTGGTTAGTGTCTCCGACTGGCGTTCTCGGTGACCCGAGTTCGATCCCCGAAGAAAACCAAAACCTTTCTGCACCGTCGAGTGGCCTAAGAACACCCACATGCCCTGCCCATTAACTCTACCTTCGATTGCGAGTACATCGGAGGACACAGGGGGGCGGCATGAGCCTCTAATCACAGGCGTCACTATAAAATTCCTGCCTGCGCCACCACGGGCGAGGGCCAACCATCACAGCCCTCGAGTGAACCTCCAGGGCCCACCATCCGAGCCCTGGGTCACCACTGCCTACAGGCACTATATGCACAAATGTAAAAACACACACACACACACACACACACACACACACACACACACATACACACACACACACACACACACACACACTTCATTCCCACACTTCAATTCATCCTTTGCTTTCGAGACATCTAAAAAAAAATCCCATTCACTAAATCTTCCTTTTTTTTTTCCACTCTAAAATCTTGTTCCTGCTTCCGCTGTTCTTAATGTTATGATGGAGGGAGTGACTTTCATTCCCCACACTAAGTTCACCTCCACCACCACCCCAACCACCACCACTACCCCAACCACCACACTGTGTTCACACCATTACAAAACACACATAACATGACCTATCTATCAAGCACTAAACCTACCCCCACAAACTAGTAGTAGTTAGCCATAGATTACAGCTTTCAACTTTCCTCACAAATTCCATGCAGTTTTTCTATACTGCATGGTATCACTTCATTTCCGGCCAGCTTCGGCTGGAGGGATGGGTGGGTGGGGAGGAGCCTTCTACTTTCCTATCCTTTCTCTCTTATCTAGTTAGTGTAGTGTAATTAAAGCAAACAGCCTTGTAAGGACCTATCGGTCTGTTGCTGTTTGTGTTTCCTTTGTAATCCTTTGTAAAACCACCACCACCCCCACCACCCCCTCCACCACTACCACTGCCACCTCCACCACCACCACTACCACCACCCCAACCACTACCTCCACCACTACCACCACTACCACTACCACTACCACCACTACCACCACCACCACTACCACCTCTACCACCACCCCCACCACTACCACTGCAGACCCTCTCACTTCCGCGATTGGGGGAGGGAGTGGGTGTGAGGAGACAGTGGAGGGGAGGAAGGGTTAAGGGAGACAGTTGGGGAGGGGGGAGAGGGGGTTGATAATTGGAGGGGAGGGAGGGGAGAAGGGAGACAGTTGGGGGGAGGAAGGAGGGGGAGCAAGGAGATAGTTGGGGGAGGAAGGAGGGGGGGCGCAAGAAGACAATTGGGGAGGGAGGAGGGAGGGGTTGCAAGGAGATAGTTGGGGAGGAAGGAGGGGTGAAGGGAGAGTGAGGGGAGTGATGGGGAGGAGGGGGAGATAGTGGAGGGAGGGAGGGGGGGGACAGCGAGACAGAGAAGGAAGGATGGGTGAAGGGAGACAGTGAGGGGAGGAAGGAGGGGTGAAGGGAGACGTTGGGGGAGGGGAGAGGAGTGAAGGGATATAGTGGAGGGGGGGAAGGGAGGAAGGGGGAAGGTAATGATAGATTGCTTTCTTTCATGAGACGAGAGACGTGTGTGTGAGACTGTTCCGTGTTTACATGTCACTTATTACGGTCAGTCAGTCAGTCAGTCAGTCAGTGATGTGTGTGTGTGTGTGTGTGTGTGTGTGTTGTGTGTGTGTGTGTGTGTGTGTGTGTGTGTGTGTGTGTGTGTGTGTGTGTGTGTGTGTGTGTGTGTGTGTGTGTGTGTGTGTGTGGTGTGTGTGTGTGTGTGTGTGTGTGTGTGTGTTCCTCATCTGTAGATCTGTCTGTCTTTCTGTCTGTCTTTCTGTCTGTCTTTCTGTCTGCCTGTCTGTTTGTCTGTCTATCCATCTCTCCATCTTTCTCTCTTTACTAATTTGTCTCTCTCTCTCTCTCTCTCTCTCTCTCTCCTCTCTCTCTCTCTCTCTCTCTCTCTCTCTCTCTCTCTCTCTCTCTCTCTCTCTCTCTCTCTCTCTCTCTTTTACTAATTTCTCTGTCCATGTCTCTGTCTGTCTGTCTGTATTTCTTTCCATCTCTCCTTCTGTCTCTCTCTTGTAT
>JACEEZ010025755.1:90000-95000 GCA_016584305.1 Chionoecetes opilio | reverse complement strand
AAAATAAAGAAGAGAGGAATATGAGTAAATATAAAAACGATGATGATAGTGAGTGAATAAAGGAGAAAAAAAGTACGATAAAAGCAGGAGATGAGGTTGACTGGAGGAGATAGAGAGAGGGAGAGAAGGAGGGAGGAGGAGGAGGAGGAGGAGGAGGAGGAGGAGGAGGATTACATAGGATTACATAGGAGTAACAGACACCAGGAGACCTATTGGTCCATAGCGAGGGTATCTGCTGAACTACATACTACTAACTATCAACTACTTGTAAGAAAACAGTTGGAAAATGATACCATGTCCCTAAAGAGGATAGGAACATGGAAGTTTCATAGTGCAGAATGATAGGATATGAAAAATACTAACTACAACTACCACTACCACTACAACTAATCGATACGGGGGACTAGATACGAATTCGCACTATCAATACCCATTTACTTTACAGTGCGCGTCAAGTCTGTTTTTGAATGTAGTTATTGTGTTGGCTCCGACAACATTTGCTGGTAACTTGAGGAGGAGGAGGAGGAGGAGGAGGAGGAGGAGGAGGAGGAGGAGGAGGAGGAGGAGGAGGAGGAGGAGGAGGAAATAAGGTACGTAAGATAGAAGAAAGTAAGGAAGAGGAGAGGAATGAAAGGTCCAAATAAAATACTCGAAAAGGAAATTGTGACAGGAGGAAACATCATGACTAAGAGAAAAAAATATTAATGAGAAAATTGCTACTAAGGAAACCAAGTTATTAAGTAATTGTGTCATTTGAGATTACGAGAAATGAGTCATGGAATTCTAGGAAAACAAATTAAGCCCTTCACACCCAGATCTTTCCTTGGCTATATAAAATCGTCTGTTGTCAGCCAAAAAAATACGAAAAGTGACTGAATATACCAAATTAGCTAGTGGACAAGGATACTAAACAGGTCATATCTATAAAATATTGCTTATATCTATCAAAATCGTCTAATGGTACCCAAATTACAATGGAAATTACGTTCTGGGCCTCAAGGGGTTAATGATAGAAAAAAATAATAACTGTTGCAATGTAGGTAATGAAATGTATAAAAGTATATGAGAAAATGTACAAATGTATATAATGAAAGAATAAATGATACAAGAAAAATGAATAATAGAAAAGGAGACAGGAATGAAATGTGAAAGGGAAGGAAGGAAGGAAGGAAGGAAGGAAGGAAGGAAAGAAGGAAGGAAGGAAGGAAGGAAGGAAGGGAAAAAAGGAGGAGAAAGGAAGGAAGGAAGGAAGGAAGGAAGGAAGGAAAGAAGGAAGGAAGGAAGGAAGGAAGGAAGGGAAAAAAGGAGGAGAAAGGAAGGAAGGAAGGAAGGAAGGAAGGAAGGAAGGAAGGAAGGAAGGAAGGAAGGAAGGAAGGAAGGAAGGGAAAAAAGAGAAGGAAGGAAAAAAGGAAGAAAGGAAGGAAGGAAGGAAGGAAGGAAGGAAGGAGAAGGAAGGAAGGAAGGAAGGAAAAAAGGAAGAAAGGAAGGAAGGAAAGAAGGAAAGAAAAAAGGAAGTAAAAAAAACCAAGAAGGAAGGGAGAAAGGCTGAAAAAAGGAAGGAATTAAAACAAGCAAAAAATAAAGATGAGAGGAATATGAGTAGGAATGCAAGAAGGAATACTCAGGATACAAGATACAAAAGAAGGAAAAACAAGGAAGTATCCATGTCTGTTTAACTTTAAGGAATTGCATCGAGTAATTCCCCGAAACCTTTGATGATAGCTATTTCCTTCTTTCCCTTTTTTTGTTAGTTTATCACCACATTCACCAGGCGTGGTTGCGTGAGGGCGTGTCCGCGTGAGTCACTCTGAGGTGGTGGTTAAGGTGAATCAATGCTATCGTGAGTCAGGACTAAAGGGAGAATAGGGGAGTCTTATGATTGAGGAACCGTGACTCAGGCCTTGACGGGAAGAGACAGACAGACAGACAGACAGACAGACTTACAGACGCACACACACACGACAAACACCTACACACATACACGGGCACACAAGCCTGGACGGGGAGAGAGGCAGACAGACACACACACACACACACACAACTACTGAAGACTATTAAGAAAATACTTATAGTCTTATAGAATAGATATATAGAATTAGATAATATATAGACTATATATAAAGGCTTATAGAAGATAATCAATCACCTACAGAACAAAATAATGTCTCTCAAGCTTTACTCCGATAGGTCAGTAAGCTATAAGGAGATCGCAGAGTAAAATAAAATCACTTAGGAGTAGGAAAAAACGAACAGGCTATTGTATGTTTATAAAGTGTGTATATTGTGTGTATAATATTATATAATTGTGTTTAAAGGGCTTATGGAACAGCGTGTCTCAGTAAGGTAATAAGGGCAGCCCAGCGACGAGGCCTTCACGAAAACAACTTCCTAGAAACCCATGAATGCGTTAACGATTGTTGTCTATAAACCATAAAGCAAGGAGTTACGTGCACCGCTTGACATTCCTTCAAGTCATTCGGTTGTCACTGTAATGAGGATATTGTAGCAATCTTGTGATGAAAAATGTGTATATGTGTGATTTTCCTTTATGTTTTGTCTTGTTTTGATAATTTAAGCTTTTTCGGTTTTCAATATTCAGGAAAGTTATTATTCTAGTCCTCGGTGATGAGAATACAATAATAATCTTGTGATATATAACGTGTGGCTGTCTTGTATTATTTGTGGTTTATTTTGATTTCTTCCATAAGTTCTTAAGTCTTCAATATTCAAGAAAGTGACCATTCTTATCCTCGGTATAAATATTTAATCATTTCATTATTGACGAGGTAAAATCATACTATCGACGTATTATATTGAGTTACATTCTCCAAAGTCATCATTCACGTACTGATCTTAAAAAAACAGTCTTATTACAGCTCACTTTTACTTTTTTTCCACTCACCATCACGAAATAAATAGAGCGGTCAAGCCAAGCAATGCAATAACACTCTAGATAACACCTGAAAAATCCTAGTCAAAGCCACAACAAAGATACTCAATTTAACCCTTATTCGACCTATACGGATCAGCCATAACAAGCAACAACACTGGATAACACCTAAAAGCCATGTCAGTGAGGTATACTAGATGGCACGGGACACAGGTTTGAATCCCTTAACAAACAAAAAAAGCGACAAAGATACTCATTTTAACCCTTATTTTACCTTTACGGAACGACCACTTCAAGAAACAACATTAAGTAACACCTAAGAAGCCCTATCAGTAAAGTATGCTAGAAGCTACAAGACACAGGTTAGAATCCCCTTACCAACCAAACAAAGCGACAAAGATACTCAATTTAATCCTTATTCGACCTATACAAAGCGATCAAACCAAAGAATAACACTGGATAACACCTGAGAAACCAATTAAGTGTGTACTAATATAATAATGGTGTGGTATGATGGATGTACAGGACACAGGTACGAATCCCTTACCTTATTGGTGACGTCGCCCAAAGATACTCAATTTAACCCTTATTTTACCTTTACGGAGCGATCAAAATCTTCAAATCAAGGAATAACACACTAGATAACACCTAAAAAACATGTCGTATGGTATGAAGGATGTATAGGACACAGGTTCAAATCCCTTACCTTATTAGTGACGTCGCGAACACTGGATAACACCTAAACCCCATAAAAATAATAGCCCATACACAGACGCTATAGGCTCCAACATAAAAAAAATAAAAAAAATAAAAAATAAAATGTCAGTGAGGTAGGTATAATGGATGTACAGGACACAGGTCGGAATCCCTTTACCTTATTAGTAACGTCCCCAAAGATACTCAATTTAACCCTTATTTTACCCAAGATTAATAGACATACTATCAATTTACAAGTCTATAGATCTTGATTTTACCTATACAGAGCGATCAAAGTCTTCAAAGCAAGGAATACCATTATATAAACCCTAAGAAACCATGTCAGTAGTATGCTAGATGGTACAGCACATAGGTTCGACTCCCCTTACTTTATTCGTGACGTCGAAAATCCCAGTCAAAGCCACAACAAAGATACTCAATTTAACCCTTATTTGACCTACAGAGCGGCCATAACAAGCAATAACACACGATATGGATATGGATAACACCTAAAAACCCTATCAGTGAGGTATAATAGACGTACAAGACACAGGTTCGAGCCCCTTACCTTATTGGTGACGTCTCCGAGATGCACCACTTCCTCGGTTTCCCGCTTGTTCTCGGCCACCTGGTGCGAGGTGAGGATGTGTTCCTTCTTCTCCGACACCACCACGGCGCCGCCTACAGGCACCCAGTCCTCCCGCGGGGCGAGCTCCGTGCCGCCCTCCTGCCCCTCCGGCTTCAGGTTCTGGAATAAAATGGAGTGTGAGTGACTGAGTGCTGATTAAGGGAGGGGAGGGTGGATGGGAATTAGGAAGGGAGGGGCAAAGGGAAGGAGGAAGGGATGGGCGCATGGGAAGAGTGGAAAGAGGAAGGGAAGGGAGGAAGAAAGTGGAGATGGGAGGAAGTTAGGAAGAGAGGAAGGGTATATGAGGGTAGGAAGGAAGAGAGGAAGGAAGGGAGGGTAGGAGGAAGGGAGGATAGAAAGAAAGAAGGGAAGATAGGAAGAAGGGAGGATAGGAAGAAGGGAGGGAGATGGGGGGAAGGGAGGGTTGGGGAGTGTGGGGGGAAAGGGAAAGATGGGAAGGGAAAGGGAGGGTAGGAAGGAAGGGAAAGGAGAGGGGGATGAGTTCTGTAATATATAGGAGGGTGATGAAGAAGAGGAAAAAAAGGGAAGGGAGGGAGGGTAGAAAGGAAGGGAAAAAATGGGAAAAAAAGGGAGAATGGGGGAAGAGAGATAGGGGGGAAGGGAGGATGGAAGAGGGAGGAAAAGGAAGGAGGGAAAAAGGGGAAGGTAGGACGGGGGAAAAGAAGGGTAGGAAGGAAGGGGGGAAAAGGGGAAGGGGGATAGGAAGAGGAAGGAAGGATTAAAGGGAAAGGAAAAGGGAGTGGAGGAATGAGGAAGGGGGGGGAG
>JACEEZ010025755.1:82500-85000 GCA_016584305.1 Chionoecetes opilio | reverse complement strand
ATTAATAGTGGTGGTGTTGTGGTGGTGGTGATGTGGTGGTGAGGAAGGAGATACGTGATTAATAGTGGTGGTGTTATAGTGGTGGTGATGTGGTGGTGAGGAAGGAGACACGTGATTAATAGTGGTGGTGTTGTGGTGGTGGTGATGTGGTGGTGAGGAAGGAGACACGTGATTGACAGTGGTGGAGGTGTTGTGTTGTGGTGGTGATGTGGTGGTGAGGAAGGAGACACGTGATTAATAGTGGTGGTGTTGTGGTGGTGGTGATGTGGTGGTGAGGAAGGAGACACGTGATTAATAGTGGTGGTGTTATAGTGGTGGTGATGTGGTGGTGAGGAAGGAGACACGTGATTAATAGTGGTGGTGTTGTGGTGGTGGTGATGTGGTGGTGAGGAAGGAGACACATGATTGACAGTGGTGGAGGTGTTGTGTTGTGGTGGTGATGTGGTGGTGAGGAAGGAGACACGTGATTAATAGTGGTGGTGTTGTGTTGTTGTGGTGATGTGGTGGTGAGGAAGGAGACACGTGATTAATAGTGGTGTGTTGTGGTGGTGGTGATGTGGTGGTGAAGAAGGAGACACGTGATTAATAGTGGTGGTGTTGTGGTGGTGGTGATGTGGTGGTGGTGATGTGGTGGTGTGGAAGGAGATACGTGATTAATAGTGGTGGTGTTGTGGGTGTGATGTGGTGGTGAGGAAGGAGACACGTGATTAATAGGGATGGTGTTGTGGTGGTGGTGATGTGGTGATGTGGAAGGAGACACGTGATTAATAGTGGTGGTGTTGTGGTGGTGGTGATGTGGTGGTGAGGAAGGAGATACGTGATTAATAGTGGTGGTGTTGTGGTGGTGGTGATGTGGTGGTGAGGAAGGAGACACGTGATTAATAGTGGTGGTGTTGTGGTGGTGGTGATGTGGTGGTGAGGAAGGAGATACGTGATTAATAGTGGTGGTGTTGTGGTGGTGGTGATGTGGTGGTGAGGAAGGAGACACGTGATTAATAGTTGTGGTGTTGTGGTGGTGGTGATGTGGTGGTGAGGAAGGAGATACGTGATTAATAGTGTGGTGTTGTGGTGGTGGTGATGTGGTGGTGAGGAAGGAGACACGTGATTAATAGTGGTGGTGTTGTGGTGGTGGTGATGTGGTGGTGTGGAAGGAGATACGTGATTAATAGTGGTGGAGGTGTTGTGGTGGTGGTGATATGGTGGTGAGGAAGGAGACACGTGATTAATAGTGGTGGAGGTGTTGTGGTGGTGGTGATGTGGTGGTGAGGAAGGAGATACGTGATTAATAGTGGTGGTGTTGTGGTGGTGGTGATGTGGTGGTGAGGAAGGAGACATGGGATTAACAGTGGTGGAGCTAGGTGTTGTGTAGTGGTGGTGATGGTGATGTGAAGATTATGAATGTAGGATAAAATGGTGATGGTTCTGATGAAAACATAATATGATATGAATTAAAAGATAAGAAAGAATATAATGTGGTTGAAGGTTAATTTAGAAAAGAAGGAGATTTAGAAGATTTAGAAGAGAAAAATACAAAAAAAAGAAAGAAATAAAGAAGATCAAAGAAGGGTAGAAAGACAAAAAGCAAGAAATAAAGGAAATAGAAGAAAATAGAGGAAATTTAGAAAAGAAAAATACAGAAAATAGAATTACATTATTACATAGATTATAATGGTGAAGATGATTAGTTAGCAGTGGTGAAGGTGTTGTGTAGTGGTGGTGACTGGTGGTGGTGAGAAGATTGTGTATGTAGGATAAAAAAGTGATGGTGATAAAAGGATAAAAAAGTGATGGTGATAAAAGGATAAAAAAGTGATGGTGATAAAAGGATAAAAAAGTGACGGTGATAAAAGGATAAAAAGGTGATGGTGATAAAAGGATAAAAAAGTGATGGTGATATAAGGATAAAAAAGTGATGGTGATAAAAGGATAAAAAAGTGATGGTGATATAAGGATAAAAAAGTGATGGTGATAAATGATAAAAAACACTTTGGTTGAAGGATAATAATAGTAAGTAGGTAGTTAAAAAAAATGATAAAGGAAATCAAACTTACTCATGCATAATAATTTCAAGGTTACATTTTGATAAAGTGATAAATAAAAAATAATTAAACATATTATGATAGAAAAAGAAAAAAAAAGAAAAGAGATTAAATGAAAGAATTACATACGAAGGAGGACGTAAGAAAATTACATTAATGATGATAATAGTATGAACACAATGCTCTCTCTCTCTCGTCTCTTTCACAACTGTACTTCAATTGTGAATAAAAGTATTGAATCTGAATCTGAATCTCTCTCTCTCTCTCTCTCTCTCTCTCTCTCTCTCTCTCTCTCTCTCTCTCTCTCTCTCTCTCTCTCTCTCTCTCTCTCTCTCTCTAGTTCTTACCCCCCGCGGCCTTGAATATTGTGTGTGTGTGTGTGTGTGTGTGTGTGTGTGTGTGTGTGTGTGTGTGTGTGTGTGTGTGTGTGTGTGTCTGTAATTACCTTCTTCCGTTTCTTT
>JACEEZ010025755.1:10000-67500 GCA_016584305.1 Chionoecetes opilio | reverse complement strand
ACCATAGCCTAAAAATATTATGTCTGTGTGTATGTCTGTCTATTTGTATGGCTGGTTATGTCTTTGTAAGTTCGTTTCTTTCTCATTATTGTGTCTTCTGTTCTAAACTAATTTTTTCTTTTCTCTCTCTCTCTCTCTCTCTCTCTCTCTCTCTCTCTCTCTCTCCGCTATCTCTCTCTCTCTCTTCTCTCTCCTCTCGCGAGAGCTCTCTCTCTCTCTCTCTATCTCCTCTCTCTCTCTCTCAGCGGTCGATCAGACACCGTTGGGAGCGTGGGAATAACCTCGACGAGGCATGCAATACAGTAACACCAATCCAATCAATAACAACAACAACAACAACAATAATAATATTATTAAAACTAAATAAACAGGATACAGCCATCAACCAATACATAAGCTCTCTCCTCTCTCTCTCTCTCTCTCTCTCTCTTTCTCTCTCTCTCTCTCTCTCTCTTACCCCCCCGCGCGTCCTTTTGCCTCACATAACACTTCAAGGTTCCCGCTGGGCTGCCATACCCATACAATTGTTCTAAGCTACGTGACACACACACACACACACACACACACACACACACACACCCCACACACACACACACAACACACACACACACATTACACACACACACATACACACCACACACACACCACACACACACCACACACACACACACACACATTCAGGTGGCGTAGTTCAAGGCTCTCTCTTTCTTCTACCTGAGACTTTCTATCTACTATCTATCTACTATATATCTACTATCCTACTACTATCTACTTTCTATCTATCTATTTCTTCTACCTGAGGCCTACTATCTACTTTGTCCTACCTACTCTTCTGTGAACTGATTCCAATTTGGCCTGATCTTTTACGATACAAGGCGACCAGAATTGAACGGCATAAGCGCGAATTCTAAGTGCGGCCTAACCAAAGACGTGTATAATCGTGTCATTACTTTAGGGGTTTTATATTCAAAGTTGCATTTAATGAAGCCCAGCATTATATTTGCCTTTTTACTAGCCTATGTATTCTTATGAGCTACCTTATGGCTTTAATTAACGATGTTATATATATACAGGACCTTATAGTACCCAGGTGTAGCTATACTATACACCTAGGGGGCACGGGGGCACTAGGGGCACGGGGGCACTAGGGGCATGGGGGCACTAGGGGCACGGGGACACTAGGGGCATGGGGGCACTAGGGGCATGGGGGCACTAGGGGCATGGGGGCACTAGGGGCATGGGGGCACTAAGGGCTTGGGGGCACTAGGGGCACGGGGGCACTAGGGGCACTAGGGGCACGGGGGCACTAGGGGCATGGGGGTACTAGGGGCACGGGGGCACTAGGGGCATGGGGGCACTAGGGGCATGGGGGCACTAGGGGCACGAGGGCATCACAGGTGGCGGGAATGTATACCCACAAGACCTTCAAATGCTTCAATAACACTTTCTCCTCCCTACTCCTCCTTCCATGCCCTCCTTACCTACCTAACCTCCCCCCTTCCCCCCCTTCTCCCCCTTCCTTAACTTCCCCCTTCCCCCACTTCCTCCCCTACCTAACCTGCCCCTTCCCCCCTTCCTCCCCTACCTAACCTCCCCGCCTCCCCCTCCTTCCCCCTACTCAAAGCATGTTAATTTTGTGCACGCCGTTGCTATTTCCGCCTCCCGTGTTTCTCTCTTAGCGTAATGACTGAGTTGAAGAGCGCGACAGCCTTTGTCTAGCTGTGCCCCGGCCTTGTGTGGGTTACGGGCGGGAAATGGCTAATTGTTCCCCGGTGTTATTAAGGGTTAAATGGTTAAATGGTCAAGGTAGCGTAATGGAAGACAGGTGTTTGGCATTGGGTGAATAGGAGACGTATGAATAGGGCGTTGAATAAATAGGGACGGTAAATAGGTTGGTAAGGGATGGAATAACTTATTTAGGAGACTGTGAAATAGGGAGTTGATGAAATAGGGATCAGAAAATAGGTTGGTAAGGGATATAATAACTTAAATAGGACACTGTGAAATAGGAAGTTGATGAAATAGGGATGAGAAATAGGTTGTTAAGGGTTTGAATAACAGGGAGAATAGGAGATTGGTAAATAGGGAGTTGATGAAATAGGGATCAGAAATAGGGTGGTAAGTGATAGAATAACTTAATGAGAGCAGTGAATGGTATAGTTATAAGAGTTATTTAGACAGAGACTGATGATAATAAGAACAAGAACATAATTACGAGTGAAAGTGACATAGGAAAAAACTTTAATTATCGTAAACTTGATGACAGGAACCCAGTGTGTGTTTTCTCTGTTCTCTCAACGCCATGGCAGCCTTGATGGGTTGATCTTTGCCTCTGTACCGCAGGGCAGGGTCTGAAGGGCGCCACCACTTGATTTAAAGGGCTTATCTATCCCTGCTCCCTTCCCTTACCTTATTTTCCCTCTTCCCTTCCCTTCCCTTTCCTCTCTACCCCTTCTCCCTTCCCTCTCTATCCCTTCCCTTCCCTCTCTCTCCCTTCCCTTCTTTTCCTTCCTTTCCCTTCCCCTCCCTACCCTCTCTATACCTCCTCCCTTCCATCCCTTCCATCTTTATCCCTTCCCTTCCCTCCCTCCTCCCTTCCCTCCCCTTCCTCCCTTGATGACGTCACACTGTCTCTCAAACAACAATCGACCCGGGAAGTTTTTTAGGCTGGAAAAAAGAAGAGGATAAGAGGGTTGAGTGGGAGAGAGGGAAGAGAGAGAAGGGGAAAANAAAACTGAAAAATTAATGAAAATAAACTGGATGGAGGACACTAGGGAGAGAATGAGAAAGTGGGGGGAGATGAAAAATCAGAGTGGAGGGAAGTGACGAGTGGGGTGCAGAGTACAGCCGTGATTAGCAACCTGTTGATTGATTGCTTGGCTCCCGACCTAGCAACACAATTGGAGCCAGTAATGACATGGACAGCCAGAGTCGTAATCCCGTGACCTTACTGGGTCTTGTTTTGAACGGGGCAGTCAGCAGTCAGTCGTAAAATACCGGATAAGTCGTGAACATTCCCTTGCCCTGGAGGAGCCAAGCGGCCTAAAGCCTTCAGCCCAAGCCAGTAGCTAGGGAACCTCCACCCTCCACCAGCAGTGAGTCTGGGTGCAGCTTATCCACCTCTGGCTCCTCTGATTCGCCTGCCCAGACTTTCACTAGCGATAGTGATTCAGGGTAGTGGTTGAAAAATAATGTACATACAATGCCTCCCTCTGCTGACAAGACTCATCTGCTACATCAAAACTAGTGATTGTTGATTTCTTGTCCTTTATTTTGCATTTATTGTACGGTGGAAGGTGGAAGGGGAGGGGGTGGGGGAGATTTCGGATGTCTTAATATTCCATAAGTCAGAAGGGCTAATGGCCCCTGTTGTTCTGACTTAGGGAGGGTTTACTGTAATATGCACACAGCAAAACTGTAAATACAGGGAGGTCCCGTTATACGAGCATTCGGTATACGAGAATCCGATGATACGAGATGTGTAAATTAGGGTCTATTTTCAATATACGAGATCGAAAATCCAATGCTACGACATTCAAATTGGGGTGAGTAAAATTACCAAGTTATTTACTAAAATTATAAAGTCATTTACTGACTATATGATTTTACCTAAGGTTGTACAATAATCAATCTGAAAATATGATAATTCTGGTGGCTCGGTACGACAATGTGGCCTACAAATATTCACATCCTGGACGATGTACAATGATTCATATGCGCAGAGACGAGTTTGTGGGCAGTGGAAGAGGTCTGCGCACCCCTCCCTTGTCCCTTACCTACCCTACCCTCTCGAGTCTATAGAACTTACCACGATAGCGTCAAGAGCTAGCCCCACACGTGGGTGGGGGTTGCCATGGTGATGGAGAAGGAAGGGGGACTATAGAGATGAAGGTGGGAGAAACAGGGTTGTGTTGGTGATGGGGAATGGGGGGAAAAGGGGGAGGGGGGTTGTAATAAAGAAGGGGGTGTTGGTGTTGGTGGGGAAACGGGGGCTGGGGGTGGAGAAGGCGTGGTGTTGGTGGGGGTGGAGGTGTTACCACGTGCTGATGGGAGTAGTGGGTAGGGAGTCACGGGGGGAGTGTCATCACGTGGTGGTGGGAGTAGGGGGAAGGTAGTCGAGGGGGGAGTGTCATCATGTGGTGGTGGGAGTAGGGAGAAGGTAGTCTATGGGGGAGTGTTATCACGTGGTGGGGGGAGTAGGGGGAGTGGAGTCGGGGGTGGGTAGAGGTGAATGAGAAAGGGGGGGAAGGCGGAAGGGGGTGCAAAAAAGGGGGGGAAGGCAGGGATGAAGGAGCGCGTAACGGTTTCTTATCGTCACGATAAACATACGACGATCATGATAGTGTCACGAAGCTGCTACATAGATAACGATAGCGTCACGATAGATTTACGATACCGCTGCGTTGGGTATGAAAATCGGGGAGCTTCCCGATTTTTTAATGCATGCACTAACTTTTTGTGGCCTCGGCCGAGCGCGTCACGAGCGGTCACGATGGACCCATAACCAGAACCATGATGGCGCTGCGCACTGCATTGTTGGCGCTTTCGTGGTTCGATTATGGAATGTGTGAAGGGGGCTCAAGTGATCAAGGGGAGGAGGAAGAACTCTGACCCAGTCATCCCTGCAAACGCAGTTATTCCTGTTTTCTCTCGAGCCTCGGAGAGAGAAAACAGGGACTCTCAGCTGGCTACTTGCCAGCTTCCTGTCTCCCCACACAAGATTACCACTTGTGAGTGTTATGCACGTTTTATGTTTAATTAATGTGCAGTTATGTTATTTTGTGTGCTATTTTCTCTTTCAGAATGCTTTTTCTACAGAATAGGTAGTACAGTGTGGGTAATATAGACGCTGTGTGTTTGTTGTGTTTGCTATAGTTTATTTTAGCTTGAAAAACATGTTTTTTTTTTTTTTTTTTTTTTTTTTTTTTTTTTTTTTTTTTAATTGAACGAGATTTCGCTTTACGAGTATGCCAAGTGGAACCTAACTGCTCGTATCTTCGGGACCTCCCTGTACTCCATTATTAATGTTTTCACTCACGCCTACCAAAAAATTTTAGTCAAGTAGATGAGACACAGAGGTTTACAAGCTAGAAGAGTGATAGCCTCTTGGTACTTACCAATCTCCGATTTCTCTGTTGTAATGTCCTGATCTGTTTCCGAAGGTCCTCTCCCTGTAATTGATAAACATAACAATAGTTATGACAATGTTGATTTTTGTAACTTTTCTGCTCCACATTGAATGCCACACTACAGAAAGGAAAAAGAAGAAATGGCAACAAAATAAAGGTTTCAGTTTCCCAACATCTTTTATCTCATCCTCTCTCACCCTCCTGGTTTCATTAGACACCTAAAATAGTCCCTGACTCAATTGCATAAAATATTGAATACCTCGAGACGACCAATTCCTGGCAGTGTTGTTACAGCACCTGTTCTGTACACTCCTGGAAAACACACCTGCCTTGCCTGCCTCTATTGTGTTTGTCTGCTTGTCCTCATACTCTTGTTTATCAGCAGTCCCGCTATCTCTATCCACTTCATCTATGTAGTTTTTACTCGTCTTCTTACTGCTCTCTCCACTCCATCCTCACTTTCTAGCATATCACCAAGATTACAAAACTTTCACTTCTTCTGTTACACCATCATCCACTTCTATAGTCTCTACCTCTTCTTCTTCTGACGGTCCCCCTCCGTTGATTCTTTTTAAACAAACATGCTGGACAGCAGAAATCTACCACCCTATTCAGGTTTTCTAGTCCCGAACACCTTCATGGCACCACTTGTCATTCCTTGCAAAGAACAGAGTTTACTCCCACTCCACTACCACACACTCCACAGGGAAACCTTCCCACTTGTATATTTTGCTCTATTTTCTTGCCTTTTACCATCATCTTCGTCTTGGCCAATTTCACCTTCAGACCTCTTCTCTCCATTGCATTCTTTCGCTCCACTGCATCCATCATCTATTTCTAAAGCTGAACTCTTCACTCAGACCTTAGCTCATAATTCCCCTTTGAATGATTCAGAGCTTGTTCCTCCCTCACTTCTACCCTCTGACTGTATCATCTGTAAACCTGTTGTAAAAACATTTGACACTGTGAGGGCTGGGACGTAGAGGAATGAGGAATATGGAGGAACGAAGGATAAATGGGGAGAAGGCAGAAGGACTAAGGATGGTAGTGAGAGAGGGGAAGCAAAGGGTTTTCGCTGAGGGGACAGATCGTTATCAGCGCCAAGAGGGGAGAAAAGGTTAGGCCTTAAGACAGGCAAACCTATAGGACAAGGGACTCACTGTTGAAAG
This sequence comes from Chionoecetes opilio, assembly GCA_016584305.1. Lineage (NCBI taxonomy): Eukaryota > Metazoa > Arthropoda > Malacostraca > Decapoda > Majidae > Chionoecetes > Chionoecetes opilio. Next base: position 61,202 of record JACEEZ010025755.1, on the reverse strand, counting down.
TCAGTGGTGGGCCCCTCGCCAAAAGGCTGAAGGAGGAACGAGGACAGTAGGACTTCACGCGGCTTCGGCGCGCGTTCATACGTGTGCACACGGTGTCGCGAACGTGATAGTATATTACTGCAGGAATAACTGCAGCGAGTAACCTCACGTCGAGTCGTGAGTAACGGGCGAGTAACCGCGACGCGTTGGAGACATCCTGCGTGCCAAGCCTGGCCCGCGTGCCTCGGCCGAGGCCCCCCCAGGATCCCCGGAGCAGGGCAGGACTCGCCCCACCTCTCTTCAGGGCCCTTGGGTAGCCACTGGGCGCTGGGGCCAGGCACTAGGGGCGGGCGTGGGCCGGAGGTGGAAACTCTACGCGACTACGACGCCCTACTAGATACCTCCTTCAGGAGGCTTCCCCTGGGTTCCCCCTCGGAACCCCGGGGCATTACGAGGCACCTACAACAGGGCCTTAGGACCTCTGGGGTACCACATACAGGTCTTCCTGAAGGCGACGCAGCAGATGGTGATGTATTCACGTGATTGACAAGTGCATGATAGGGCAGGCGATTAAGGAGGCCCCTGGGGACCTGTATCAAGCCAGGGACTCTAGGGGGGACAGGGAGGGTCGCCCCGGCATAGCCGGGCTATTGCTAGCCTGGGAACCAAGCTCCCCGTATCTCCGACGACACGAACGGGCATTGCCCGCTTACCTTCAGTAGAACTTGGAGATGCGCCCTACCCGGCCCCCGACAGGTAGGGGTGCCAGGGTTAGTTGTCTTTGCCACGCCAGCGACCGATTGGATAGAACCTTAGCGGGTTTGGGGGGGCGCTAAACAGGAGCTACATTAACACCCCCCCGTTGAGCCCGCGTACGCAATTTCCCTCCCCCCTTCGGGAGTAGGGCGGCGTGGGGCTTAACATATTGGCGCAGTGAAACGGATCCAGATCTAGTGGCTGGCGTGGTTAGCTGCAGATAGAGAGAGATAGCCAGAGGTGGGCGCGATAAATGTTGGTAGTGCGATAACGATACCGTGATAAATTTTGGTAGGGCGATAACGATACTGCAATAATTTTTTTTTTGGGTAGTACGATACCGATACCGTGATAAATTTTTGGTTGTATGATAACGATGCTGCGATAATTTTCCCGCTGGTTCGAGACAGCATTGCCTCGCTACCAAATATATAAAAAAAAAAAAAAAAAAAAAAAAATAATAATAATAATAATAATAATAATAAAAAAAAAAAAAAAAAAAAAAAAAAAAAAAAAAAAAAAAAAAAAAAAAAAAAAAAAAAAAAAAAAAAATTCTGAACGCGATAGAATCGCAGCGAGACTGCGATACCAAATGTTTAGCTTTGCGTTACTATGCTACCTAGAAAACTACAGTTAGGCACATTATAACATGGTAATTTAATTATTTCTATTATTATCTATAATCTATGCGCTTTGCCGCCGTAATACTTTTGTTTCAGATCGTCAGTTATAGTATCGCTGTGTCGCTCGAGGTATCGCTATCGCCCACCTCTGGAGATAGCGAGCGCCACATGCATTAGTAAGCGTGTGGGGTGTCGTGAGGGTAGTGACGAGTATTAGACCCACCACCGAAGAGAGCATGAATGTGTGAAGTGACTGACGCACACCAGGATCATATGGTCAGTGCGGCGAGCTAGCGGCCGCGGCTCGGCGGGCTGCCGTGTGACCCGGTGAATAGGTAGGTTACGTTTAGGGCAACAGAGAAGTTCCTTATGGAATGCCTGAGCGTGAAAGGACTAACAATTTAGGGGGAGGATAACGGGTCGGTCGTATGAGGAAGAGAAATATTAACTCGGCTCCTCGCGTGCCTGGTGGCCGGGGAGGATAAGTACCTGGCCCACGACCTCGGACGTAAGAGGAAGGAAAAATTAACCCTGCCTCCAGGTCACACGTGTAGTATCAGCACCGTGTCGGGGTGGCCGGGATTAATTAGTACCTGACCCACGACCGACTCACGATCCCATACTTATTTTACCCGGGGGGATGCTCCCTGACTCCTGGCACGAGTCAGGCCCTGTAGGCCCGTGCGGGGTGTAAACGTACCCGGCGGGGTGGATACGCAGCACGCCGATCTTGACAAAACTTCCGCGCCCGGAACAGCGGGGCATGATCAGGTCGGTCAAGAGACCTGAGGTATGTTTAAGGTCCTCCCCACGATTGGTGGTGGTAGGTAGGTAGGGAGAGGCCGTGGGGCTGACGAATGGCGATTCCCACCACATCCTCCCTCTTCGGGGGTCGAGGAGTGGCGTCCTCTGAGTAATCCCCCCACGGTTCTCTGGGCGAGAAGAGGACAGGGATGCAAAATGCCCTGCACCTTCAGTCCCAGGGGGATTCAACCTGGCTCCGCCAAAGTTCAGGCCCTGTAGACCCGACAGGGTATAAACGGCATCGATTCACGGCACTGTGCCAGGACATGGCACATTGCCGGGGACCCTCCCGTCGCCCTGTGCCCCGTCATGTCATGCCATGTCATGTCATACTATTTTCACGTTCCTGGAGGCACTGGTGTAAATTGTGTTTCTATTTCAGATCTCGTGATGGTGAAGACCGCGGTAATAAATTACTTCTCCTTCCAAAGGTTCCCACGAGTGATATAAATATATATATATATATATGTAGGGTTAGGCTAATTCTCCCTCCACAGGTTCCCCCCACCCAATGGATCGCAAAGGACCGCCTCCATGAGGATCTCCCGGCGACCGACCCACGATTGCATCACAACCTTCGAGCTTCACCGAAGCCTTTCTGGCCAACCTCTTTGACAACGCATCATGGGATGCGCTACATGCGCTCAAGTATGTGGCTGAGTCCCACACTGCCGCGCCAACACACGCCCCACCGTCCGCTGCTCCGTCTGCCCCTGTGCTTCCCCTGTTGCCCTGAGATGACGGGGCCGCGGCGGGGCAAACAGTGGCGCTCTTCGTTGCCCCAGGGGCGGGAAGTGCAACTCTACGAGGCCATGACGTCCCTGCAACACAGCCCGCCCCTGTGGCTCTTCTCCTGGGACCACAGGACTCCACGAAACCACAGCAAGGCGACGAAGGAGCGCTCCGCTTTGCCCCCGGGGGTAGGTACGTGCAACTCTACGATGCCACGACGTCCTACCACACTGCCTGCCCCTGTGGCCTCTCTTCAGGGCCCTCGGGGGACCACTGGGCATTGGGGCGAGACACTAGCGGCGGACTAGGGGCGGAGGGGTGACGACGCGACTACGACGCCCTACTAGACACGCTACTACGACGCCCTGCTAGACACCTGCACCTGAGGTTTCCCCTGGGTTACCCCTGGGACCCCAGGGCATGGCAAGACACATGCAGCAGGGTTTGAGGAAGAAGACGAGCAACTTCAGAAAATGCTTCACCAAGCGGTAATCCGGCCCTCACACAGGCCGCGGCCCGCAGCGGTAGTGATGACCACCACAAGGACAGATCCCGGAGGTTCTGCCTTGACTTCCGGCGCTTAAACAACGTGACCATCAAAGACGCCCACCCCAGCCGCGCACCGATGACACTCTAGAAGCACTACACGGATCGGCTTGGTTTCCGACCCTGGACCTACAGGCCGGGTACTGACAAATTCCAATTCGCGAAGGCGACCGACACAAGACGGCGTTCCGCACCAGTTTTGGACGGCTTTTGAGTCAAACGTAGTGGCATTCGGCCTATGTAACGGACCAGCCACATGCTCCAGACTCAAGGACCAAGTCTTGGAAGGTTTGAACTGGGTAATATGTCTTTCTTACCTCGACGACATAATAGTATTCTCAGCCACTTGGGCAGAACATCTAACACGCCTACGTTGCGGTCTTGAGCGACTACAGGTCGCCGGTTTGACACTGAAGCCATCGAAATGCGCCCTGGCACGGCGTGAAACGGCGTTTCTTGATCACGTTGTCTCTGGAGAGGGTATCACGGCAGACCCAAAGAACTTGGCAGCTATCGGCGACGTCTCGACTCCAACCACTACTAAGCAGGTGCAGTCGTTCCTGGGTATGGCCGCCTACTACCGGCGGTACATTAAGGACTTCTCAACCCGAGCCGCTTCACTATACTTTCTGACGAGCCCTAAAGTTACCTGGAACTGGACCACCGAATGTGAGGCAGCCTTTCGCGATCTTAAACAGGCACTGACGAAACCCCCTGTCACTGCTTTCCCGAATTTCGAGCTCCCCTTCCGTCTATATACGGATGCCAGTATTCTGGGCCTGGGTGCGATCCTTGCCCAAACTCAAGACAATAAGGAAAGAGTCATCGCCTATGAAGGCCGGACTCTAACCACTTCGGAAAAGAACTATAGCGCGACGAAGAAGGAATGTCTCGCTATCGTCTGGGCACTACGGAAGTTTCGCCCCTATTTGCTTTGCAACAAGTTCCACATCTTCACGGACCACCACAGTCTCCAGTGGCTACGTTCTATGAAATCGGAAGACCGCCTGCTCCATACGTGGGCCTGTTCCTTAGAGGAAGATGACTTCGAGATCAAGCATAGGCCAGGGAAGGCACAAGCCCATGTCGATGGGTTGTCCCGCCTGCCGCTAGACACCATTCAATTGATTGCTCTTCCCCCTGACGTCCGGGACGAGATGTCGGCCGCGGTGGTCGCAGTTGAACAAGGCGACCGACCTCCACCAGGACTGAGGGTGGTCGAAAATCGTCTATTCGACGCGGAGGGACGACTAGCCCTGGGAGCTAAAGGGGCTCGCCACGCAATGAAGCTGCTGCACCACACAGCGGGTGGCCATTTGGGCATTCGTAAAACATTGGCAAAATTCCGTCAACGCTACCGGGCGCACCAAGAAGCCTTAATTGCCCGTGAGGCGGTAAGCCAGTGCAAGGGCTGCCAGCTCGGAACGGATTATCGACGGCGACCTGGACCACCTGGAGTCATCGCGGCCGCACTACCATGGGATACGGTAGCCGTGGATATCATGGGGCCGTTCCCCTCTCATCGGAGTAAACGCTTCGTCATAACCTTCATCGACTGTTTCTCCAGGTTAACTATCTTGGTGCCATCTGCTGACCACACAGGGACTACCGTGGCTCGAGTTCTGATGGACCGTGTCGTGTCTGTCTTTGGGTTACACCGCAGGATTCTCTCGGACCGAGGACGGGAATTCACCGGTATCGTGTGGTCCCAGCTCCAACTCCTACTGGGCTGTTCTATGGTTCGCACGTCACCCTACCACCCTCAAGGTATTGGCATTGTGGAGCGCTCGCATAGAACTGTGGGAGATATCCTCCGCGCAGTAAAGGTGGATGATCCTCGCTCCGTTGGGCCGGACGTCGTCTCTTCAGCCCAGCTATCCCTCAACACATCGCCTGGCGAACCACACGGTTTTAGCCCCTTTGAAGTCATCTTCGGCAGAGTGGCCCCTCTTCCCGCTGACCGCCACATTCCTGCTTACGGAACGGACCCTGCGGCTGCCCCCATGGGCGAATACCTTTCCGCGCTCCGTGACGGACTTCAGGCGGCACAGCGCGTTGTGCAGCGTCCACCCCACCTCCAAGCCCAGCCGCCATCGAACCCTTTTCATCCTGGGATGCGCATTTTGGTGACGACCCCGCCTTACCTGCGCTCCTCCAAGCTTCACCCGAAATGGATGGGCCCTTTCACAGTTGTCCGCATTCCAAATGCTTACCAGGTCTGTTATGCCACAGACGCTGGGGACCGCACAGCTCATGGTGCGGATGCAAAGCCCTACACCGAGCCTCCCGATCCCACCGCCTCCTGTTCTTCGACATCCGCCCTTCCAGGTGGTGCCTCGTCCGCACGTAATCCACAGCCCTCAGCCTCCTCTGACCCTTCGCTTTAATTGCAGGCATTGATGCAGACAGGCCCAAGCACGACCGAGGACGGCCGTCTTCGTCGGATGGGGGTAATGTGAGGGCTGGGACGTAGAGGAATGAGGAATATGGAGGAACGAAGGATAAATGGGGAGAAGGCAGAAGGACTAAGGATGGTAGTGAGAGAGGGGAAGCAAAGGGTTTTCGCTGAGGGGACAGATCGTTATCAGCGCCAAGAGGGGAGAAAAGGTTAGGCCTTAAGACAGGCAAACCTATAGGACAAGGGACTCACTGTTGAAAGTCAGTGGTGGGCCCCTCGCCAAAAGGCTGAAGGAGGAACGAGGACAGTAGGACTTCACGCGGCTTCGGCGCGCGTTCATACGTGTGCACACGGTGTCGCGAACGTGATAGTATATTACTGCAGGAATAACTGCAGCGAGTAACCTCACGTCGAGTCGTGAGTAACGGGCGAGTAACCGCGACGCGTTGGAGACATCCTGCGTGCCAAGCCTGGCCCGCGTGCCGAGGCCGAGGCCCCCCCAGGATCCCCGGAGCAGGGCAGGACTCGCCCCACCTCTCTTCAGGGCCCTTGGGTAGCCACTGGGCGCTGGGGCCAGGCACTAGGGGCGGGCGTGGGCCGGAGGTGGAAACTCTACGCGACTACGACGCCCTACTAGATACCTCCTTCAGGAGGCTTCCCCTGGGTTCCCCCTCGGAACCCCGGGGCATTACGAGGCACCTACAACAGGGCCTTAGGACCTCTGGGGTACCACATACAGGTCTTCCTGAAGGCGACGCAGCAGATGGTGATGTATTCACGTGATTGACAAGTGCATGATAGGGCAGGCGATTAAGGAGGCCCCTGGGGGACCTGTATCAAGCCAGGGACTCTAGGGGGGACAGGGAGGGTCGCCCCGGCATAGCCGGGGCTATTGCTAGCCTGGGGAACCAAGCTCCCCGTATCTCCGACGACACGAACGGGCATTGCCCGCTTACCTTCAGTAGAACTTGGAGATGCGCCCTACCCGGCCCCCGACAGGTAGGGGTGCCAGGGTTAGTTGTCATGCCACGCCAGCGACCGATTGGATAGAACCTTAGCGGGTTTGGGGGGGCGCTAAAACAGGAGCTACATTAACACCCCCCCGTTGAGCCCGCGTACGCAATTTCCCTCCCCCCTTCGGGAGTAGGGCGGCGTGGGGCTTAACAGACACCATCACCATTCCCTAACATGCTTAGGATTGGCCCCATACACACAGGATTTCCAATAATATGTGGATTTTTTGCCCTATAGCGCCTGTAGACTTTTCCTCTTCATGAGGGTTTGTTGTTAGCCCTTTGGGTACATTTGAGGGTTATGATGGTTGGCTCACGCCTGTGGTGGCTCAGGCAGGATTTTTTAAATTCTTTTATCAACCCCTTCAGGCCCAGAACGTAATTTTCTTTGTTACTTGGGTACCATAAGACGATTTTTAGTGAATATAAGCAATATTTTATAGATATGACCTGTTTAATACCCTTGTGTCCTAGATAATTTGGTATAATAAGCTAATTTTCGTAATTTTATGGCTAACAATAGACAATTTTATATAGCAAAGGAAAGATCTGGGCATGAAAGGGTTAAAATGATGCCTGCAGAGACTCATGCCACCTCCCACTGTCCTCCAATGCACTCGCCGTTGAAGGTAGGATTGGTGGGCAGCTTGTGACAAAATTTTGGGCACTCAATAATGGAGAAAAGATTTGCAACCAGTGGGAATCGAACTCGGAACGTCGAACTTACCCTATCCAGGAAAGACTTGCCCCTGGCGGGACTCAAACTCAGGAAGCCGAGCTCACCACTCAACCACCGTGAATCATTCTTTCCTGGATACTCCTTAGTCTTACCTCCTTGAGCCTGTTCCTCAGCTGCTCATCTTTCTCTAGGAGGTCTTTCGTATTTGAGTTGTCCAACACTCGACAACCTGCTTGTAGTGATGCCCTGATTAGCTCAGCCTCTTTCAGCAGTGATTCACGGCGAAATTGTGACCATTCTGGTGGCTCCTGTTTCTGTGGGTGATAATTTTTTTTTTTTTCAGCAAATTTCTGCCTTTGACTCTGTTATTCCCTCTCAACCACCATCTACCTACCCAATCACTGACAAGCATACTCCCACATGTAAAAGTCACAAAGGCATTAAAGGAATATAGAGTATACTCATGCTATACAAGCATTTGTTACAGTATACAAGAATTTGATGATATGAGATTGAATCTACACCCTTCTTCGCCATATGTACTAATTTCGTTCGCTGATATGAGTTTTTGGTACACTGATACCTGCCTGTATATTTCTCATTAATTTTGTGCCTATGTAACCCTATAAATCATTTGATAAAGCAACATCTTTCTAATGCTATTCATATGCATGCCCATCCATGCTAGAAATGGAAAGAAACACATGTAAACAAGGTTCAGTGACATGTTGGTAGAGTGGAAATACATAAAGTCTCCGACTTCCGAACGCTTGACTTACAAAAAACAGCCGATACGAACAGCATATTTTTTTCCTTTTTTTAATTTAGTTATTTTTTTTATATGTTTAAGCCTATAGCACCCTAAGGCTTTTGATCTTCCTTGAGCGCTCAGGTGGTTGGCCCCATATGTTCCTACTGGAGGGCTATGACGGTTGGCCCTTGCCCGTAGTGGCGCAGGCTGAATCTTTGGGAAATTTTCGTTATTGGGCACCATTGATTTGGAGGACGAAACTTTGTTTTCCTGAATAGTTTTGATGTGTTTTGAATTAATCTGGTACTCATTTCGGTGGAAATCAATGTTTGTTTTCAGTTGTGTGCGGCCCGTCCTGTAAACATCCTGCTCTGCTTCACACTGCCATAGTATTGATAAGGGTTTTTCATCTTGATATCATATTGCTAAATCAAACCCCACATCTAACCTAGCCTAGCCTAACCTGATTGAATCTAGCCTAACCATTTCTGGCTGATATTACTAGCTTTTGAAACAGGACAGGGAATTGACGCAGTATATAAAATAATTGATTTCTGCCAAAGATGTATGTTAAATTAATTAAAAACACAAATAAACTCATCTAACTTATAGCTAATACATTAAAGAAAAAGCCACTATAGTACTAAGGTCCCCATTCAGCCAATGAATCAATACCTTCGTTATACCTGAATTCAGTATAAAAGTAGGCTCTGTAGAACGTAAGAACATATCTGCTCATATCATCGTAAGTATACTGTACAGGTGTTATAAGAAATGTAGAGGTAGCACGAGAGAGAGAGAGAGAGAGAGAGAGAGAGAGAGAGAGAGAGAGAGAGAGAGAGAGAGAGAGAGAGAGAGAGAGATTCTTTTGTAAATCTATCTTAAGTCTACTCTGATAACACTCACCACAATCCTCTCACTTCTGGGAGTATTCAGGTAATCAAGCTTCATTTTGAGGAATGCAACCTGCAGAACAAAAGATTCAATGAAGGTCAGGAACCTCGTCTTTACTGGTTATAATGCAAATTTCTAATATGTCACTTAAAACATAGGCCAAGAATGCTCACGATAGCCTAAATTGCCATTATATTTTATCAACAGCTCAAGTGTGAGCTATGAGATCATCTACTTTAAGAACACACAAAGGAATTTCCTAGAGTGAAATTTATGCATCTACATTTCTGAGGCTTAATTCTCCACAGAAAAATGTCCCACCTATACTTTCTCATTCACATCATTTCTCATCATCACATCTGTCCATGCTCTCTGAGCACTGGACTGAAAGTTGATGAAGTGGAGGAATACTGAGTTGCTGGATATGACTAGAACGATAGTTTTTCCATCTATAGTTGTGAATAAAAGTGGCATCACCATATACTATTGTGCAATGCACAAACGAAGGAGTAGAACTGCAATCTTATTTTGCTGATACTGAAGATGTGTTGGGTACTAGAGGATGACCCCCAATAAAATGGGAAGACCCCCAGTAAAATGGGAGTGCTCAAGTATGTGAGAAAAAAGGACAATAGAAGAATGAAAAGGTTAGGGCATGAAAGAAGATGTACAAAGACAGAAATAAATGGAAATTCTTCTGTCACAGCCATCCACTTGAGGGGAGTTCTTAAAAACAGGCGTTGGAGATTGATTGATAGATAAATAGCAGCTATTGTAGTTTTTAAAGAGTAAGAAAAATACTTACCCTTCAATGCTACTTTGCTAAGTTGTTGTATTTACCTAGTTGTGATATACACGAAATGTGCATATCAGCTGCTGTATGAGTAATATAGAACTATGGGAGACTAATATACAAACCCTCTGTTCACTTTTCTTGAGCAGTGATTGCATTTCATTTTGAGTGCGACAGTAGAAATGGTCCGGGAATGCTGATGCCGCAGGTTCAACAGCAGGGTCAGCTGCTGCATCATGGGCCACTAGGTCATCAGGGTCATCTGGCTCCATCTCCACATCCTCCGAAGGATCCTTCTTCATGGCTGCCAGTGCTATGGCCAAACGACAACTCAGCTGCCTACCTGACCGCGTGGTGATGCCATTCTGGGAGATGGTGATGGAGGATGTCAAAATGGTAAACTCCGTTGCTAGATGGTGATACATCTTTCTTAATGATCTTTCTAAAGGGAGAACAACAAAATTGTCTACAGGGGGTAACTGTGTATACAATAATTACAGAAAACACAGATATATCCTATGATATTTATGTGTCATCAACATAAAGAATAAAGATACTGTTGAAAGCTGCATCCAAACAATGTGCACAATCAATTCATTCATATATTTTATACATCTCTCTCTCTCTCTCTCATGATAAAGAGACTGAAGAAAGGCTACTAGAGAAAAGAAATACAATAAATCTTTTTAATCATCAAACATATAAAGTAACCAACTTAATGATATTTACTGAGGTAATTTGTAAATGTAGATTTTGCATCATGATATGTTAAAAGCTTAAGTCATACAGATGAGCTTTGATTTAAAGTACTAAGTAGCAGCCTCATAAATACCTTGTTCCCTGATTGTCTAGGTTCTTGCTCATCCTTTGGTTCCTGCTTGATACATATTCGCTTCTGGAAGAGCAACCAACATTGAGAGCAAAAGGCAACCCATATATTTCAACACCATAGTGTAGACATAACAGGAAAGCTAAAGAACTTTACCTAAATAGATTAATTACAGGGGGGAAAACACATGTCACAGACACTGAAGGATGATTTAATGAATCTAATGGTCATTATTTTGAGTAAATGAATAAAATCATACATAAAATCATCATAATGAAATAAATACATACCCCACCTGCCAAATATAGTATAGGATAGTGTGGGACTGAGTATAATTAAAACATTGGTGATTTATTGGACAAATGAAGAATTGTAGCACATGGTGTTTAGTCAAGTTTTTTTTTTTTCTCTCTCTCTCTCTCTCCCAGCTCTCATACGACACCTATGTAAGATTTGAACCCCCCGCCTCCCATGCAAGTGCTCATTTCATACATTTGCATGGCAGAGCCACTGTCAGAAGCCTCAGCAACCACAACACATTGTCCACCAGTCCTCATTCACAGTGTTAAAGTAATCGTCCAGACCATTTCATCATTCCTGATTTAATGCAGTCAAAATATAGCCATGATCGAGTATATCAACAATATGTTGTCACTTTTTGCATCCAGTCACCCGTTTTTAAATGATCCGCATTCAAAATCTGTAAATTCCCCGAGCTCTCAAAACAAAACTGGCGACCAGTAGACGATGCACCACGGCTCGGCGACGTCAAGTTCGGTAGCTTCCCAGCCCTGCCTGATACAAATACACAGAGAATGAGAAATAAATATAGTACTTGAAGAATTTTGAGTGTTTCTGATATTTTTTTTTTGCGATATGGCATATACACACAAACCTCGATTTCCCAGACCTCCATTTCCCGGATATTGGATTTGCCGGACTAAATCCGAGGTCCGTGGATATGTCACCAGAGTCCCAGAATTTTTTTTTTCTTTTCTTTTTTTCGTTGATATGCCTGGTCCTGTTCGTAAATTGACAAAGTTGTCCGGCGGTCCGAGCGTCTCCTGTCACCCCTGGTCAGTGTCCCCGCCCCCCGCCAGGTGGCAGCATGCTCAGCGGTCGTATTGTTTACATTTGGGCACACGACACTCATGGTTCACCTGCACTGCCTCCGCCAGTCCCCTGACTCCCACTGCCCCTGGTGCAGGAACATCTCTTTGACTATTGAACACTTTCTGCTGCCTCCCGCCAGGTGGCAGCATGCTCAGCGGTCGTATTGTTTACATTTGGACACACGACACTCATGGTTCACCTGCACAGCCTCCGTCAGTCCCCTGACCCCCACTGCCCCTGGTGCAGGAACGTCTTTTGAGACTATTAAACACTTTCTGCTGCCTCCCGCCAGGTGGCAGCATGCTCAGCGGTCGTATTGTTTACATTTGGACACACGACACTCACGGTTCACCTGCACAGCCTCCGTCAGTCCCCTGACCCCCACTGCCCCTGGTGCAGGAAAGTCTCTTGAGACTATTGAACACTTTCTGCTGCCTCCCGCCAGGTGGCAGCATGCTCAGCGGTCGTATTGTTTACATTTGGACACACGACACTCACGGTTCACCTGCACAGCCTCCATTAGTCCCCTGACCCCCACTGCCCCTGGTGCAGGAAAGTCTCTTTGAGACTATTGAATACTTTCTGCTGCCTCCCGCCAGGTGGCAGCATGCTCAGCGGTCGTATTGTTTACATTTGGGCACATGACACTCACTGTTCACCTGCACGGGCTCCGTTAGTCCCCTGACCCCCACTGCCCCTGGTGCAGGAACGTCTCTTGAGACTATTGAACACTTTCTGCTGCCTCCCGCCAGGTGGCAGCATGCTCAGCGGACGTAAAAGTCCGCGGCAGGCTAGTTGATATTGGCGGTTGCCGGACAGTAAATACTAGAGTAGGATAAACGTCCGGGGGTGGGTAATGAACTGAATTGGCTCACCCCTCTTTTTTATTTTATTCTCTTACTGTCTTCTTTATAGGGACTGGCAACTAAGCGGGCTTTGTGTTACCCATTTTTGTTGTGCCCTTGGCCAGTTCTTTGTGATGTAAAAAAAAAAAAAAAAAAAAAAAATGGCATCGGACTGTTACGATTCCCGGACTTTTGCGGTTCCCGGACCAGTGCTCCCCCCCTATTAGTCCGGGAAAACGAGGTTTGTGTGTACTTGCATCCTTCATGGATACAGCAAGAAAGCTGTGCCTTTGCAGAGAGCTTAGCACCCATTTCCGACCTATTTGACCATGATATGTGTGTGTAGCGCCTGGCAGTGGCGGGTGAGAGGAGCGCGGTGTGTAACACACTGTCTTGTCGCGCTCCTCTCACCCACCACTGCCAGGCGCTACACACACATATCATGGCCAAATAGGTCAGAAATGGGTGCTAAGCTCTCTGCAAAGGCACAGCTTTCTTGCTGTATCCATGAAGGATGCAAGTACGAGGGCGAACCCAAAAGTAACCGGAATAGTTTTCTGTGGGACAAACCCGTAGTAGTTCAGGTTTCTGCCGCTAGATGCAGCGTGAGGCAACCCTCAGGCATCAGTCTGCTAACTGGCGTCATCGCGGGAAGACGTACAGCCTCGTGGTTCGCCTTTGTTTTGAAGTGCTTCGCGCCTTTTCGTCTATTTTTACGATGAATGAAAGGAAGGAGCAGCGTGTTGCCGTGAAATTCTGTTTTTTGCTGGGGAAAACGGCAGCCAAAACAGTTATCATGCTTCAAACAGCTTACAAGGATGCTGCCATTAGCAAAACACAAGTTTACGAGTGGTTTGCACGCTTTAGGAATGGTAAATTGTCGCTGGAAGACCAACCTCGTTCAGGGCGACCGTCAACCTCCCGAACGGATGAAAACATCACAAAAATTCATGAACTGATCTTGGAGGATCGTCGCCGATCAATTGACGAACTTGTTGATTTGACTGGTGTGTCCTGGAGCTCCTGCCAACGAATTTTGAATGAGGAATTGGGAATGAAAAGAGTTGCAGCGAAATTGGTGCCTCGCTTGCTCACGGACGATCAAAAACAGTCACGAATGAATGCGTGTCGTGAACTGAAAGAACAGTTGGAAGTTGATCCATACCTTTTTTCGAAGGTCATCACTGGTGACGAAAGCTGGTGCTATGGCTACGACCCGGAAACGAAACAGCAGTCAAGTCAATGGAAGCATCCAACGTCACCACGACCCAAAAAAGCGCGTCAAGTGAAGTCCAATGTCAAGACGATGTTGATTTGTTTCTTCGATGCGAGAGGAATTGTCCACAAAGAATTTGTTCCTCCTGGTCAAACTGTTAACCAGACTTTTTACTTGGTAGTTATGAAGCGTTTGCGAGACGCAGTGAGACGAAAACGCCCCGACCTGTGGCAAAGGGGAGAGGGGTGGTTTCATCACGACAATGCGCCAGCGCACACCGCCTTGAGTGTGAGACAGTTTCTCACCAAAAATGGCATGACCCCACTTACCCACCCTCCCTATTCACCCGATCTTGCTCCCTGCGATTTTTTTTTGTTCCCCCGAATGAAGAAAGTCCTCAAAGGAAAACGTTTTGCAGACGTGGAAGAGGTTAAGAAGAAAACGACGGTCGTTAAAAGGCATATCTTTGCAAGAGTTCCAGAACTGTTTTGTACAGTGGAAAACATGTCTGGACCGGTGCATTGCTTCACATGGAGAATACTTTGAAGGTGATAAAAGTGTAAACATGTAAAAATATCTGAATACAATTATATGACAGAATTCTGTTTTTTTTTTTGTCCCCCCTCGTATATGCCACATCGCAAAAAAAAAAATATCAGAAATACCCAAAATTCTTCAAGTAGTATTTATTTCTGATTCTCTGTGTATTTGTATCAGGCAGGGCTGGGAAGCTACCAAACTTGACGTCACCAGCAAGTTTCGCCCCACGGCTGGAATGAAGCTGTTGTTTTTCCCGCGCTTTTTCCAAAAGTCATGTTTTTAGGGAAATAAGGTGTGGAAATTAATTATTTTTGTGGATTAGGTATTTTGAATGATCATTCAACATAATTATGCAAAGAAAAAATGGGTCTGGACGATTACTTTAAGCTACTGAAAAGAAGCCTTCAGTTTATCATGGATAGCCAACCATCACGACCCTCCAGAATGTGCAGAGTCAACCACGTAATATAAATTGCTAAAAATGGCATTTTCTACATTCTATTTTGTATAAACCCTCGCTATAACGGACCCGAATATAACGTATTGGATATAACGGATGGCCAATGGCAACCGGATTTCTCCCGAATATAACGGATATTCAGTAAACCCTCTATAAATTGAACCCGTATAATTCAAACTTCGGATAATTCGACCTGTTTCAGGCCAGTTCAAATTTTTCAATAACTTTCCATAATTCGAGCAAGTTTGAATTATCCTTAGCCTTACTAGTAGGAGTGCGACCTCTCCCATGCGGTGCATGTTGCGGCTGCCCAGTGTGATCTGATATATAAAAATTATCGTATAAATACGATAGGCGGAGGAAGAAGGCGGGAGGGGGAGGAGGAAAAAGGGATGAGGAGGAGGAAGGGGGGGAGGGGAAGGAGGGACGAGGAGGAAGGGGGGGAGGGGAAGGAGGGACGAGGAGGAAGGATGGGAAAGGGGGAGGAGAAGGAAGGGAGGAGAGGAGGTGGATGAAAGAGAAGAAAGGGAGGAGAGGAAATGGGAGGAGGAAGATCTATTTTTTTTAAAGTATCCTTCGATTTGTATACAATCCTTCAGATTCCTTCATGGGTTCCTTTGCTCCTTCATGCATCCTACAGGAATCATAGGAGGGCATTAGAAGTCCCACAGGATTGCTATAGTATTCCTAGGTTTTTATAAGTATACTTTGACAATCGCATGGGTGGCTCAAATAGGGATTAATAATAATAATAATAATACTGATCATTGTATTGAAGTAATGATTAATCTAGCAATTCCTATCATATATTTATGTCTTGTAGTAAGTTTAGTCTAATTTGTGATTTTTAAGGAATATCTGGAAGTATCATGTCATTGTGAATTGGCTGAATTAGGGACTTTTAATCATTGTAACTGAAAACTGACTCCAGATTCGTTTTCAGCATGCCCAAAAACTGTTAGGAACAAATTTTCAAGCAAATCTATTTTTCAAAAAATATTGCAAGGGGTATGCCTCATTTTTTTTTTAAATCAAGTTTTTTTCAATAACTAAAAAACTATGGCAGATACGTGCAACATATATAGTGAAGAACATATGAAGTAGATCAAGGGCTATCATTTGGCGTAAAGCAAAACAATATTGACTGGTATATAACAGAGAAAATAGCATATTCGTACATTTATACAAAATATCAATTTTCTCGACAACCATGAGGTGTTTTTACAAACCAATTGCTGCATAATGTAGAACACCTCAAGATGAACCTTTGTTACTTAGATAAGTTTTCTTCTACGACTCATAGTTTTGCGGCAAAATAACAAAAACCTGATTTTCGTCAATTTTGGAATATTTTGGAGCAGCCAGAAATCTGAAAGTATTTTTTTCGCTAGATAAGTGGAAATGTCGGAAATACAATTGTAGATCCATTCATTTACAATAACTTTTGATGGGTAAGTGCGGCTGTGTAAAAAACAAGTTGTGAGCGAACGCGTTATAGTAAATATATAAGTTCATAATTCAGAAACCGTTCATGATAGGTCAGTGTAGACGAGAGACCAGTGTTGCCACCTCAGTGTAGGGGAAGGGACTAACTCTATATGATTTTCATGCATAGTAATATACCATACTTCTAGTTTAAATCAGTTGTACTTTGAAAATCGCAAGTTAGACTGAACCTAAGAATAAAAAATAGAAATTGCAACCCAGCATATTTTATTAACATCTACATGCATACATACATACATACATACCTTAACATTTCCATTATAATACCCGCCTCCATAAAAAGAAAATAATACTCAAATTAAAAAGTATATAACTGCTCCTAAAAAAAACTCCTTTAAAAGTGAAATGGTGTGGCAATAACGGAAACTCTTGCAATATATAGAAATGGAGAGAGAGAGAGAGAGAGAGAGAGAGAGAGAGAGAGAGAGAGAGAGAGAGAGAGAGAGAGAGAGAGAGAGAGAGAGAGAGAGAGAGAGAGAGAGAGAGAGAGAGAGAGAGAGAGAGAGAGAGAGAGAGAGAGAGAGAGAGAGAGAGAGAGAGAGAGAGAGAGAGAGAGAGAGAGAGAATTTATAATTCAATCTGTGTGTATTCATCTAGTTGTATTCATCTAGTTGTATTCATCTAGTTATATTTTACAGGGCCAGAGCAATGCTCGTGTGGCCCCGTCTCCATATCAACATTTTTATATCATTCATCCTTAGTGCTTTGTGTTGGCCGAAGCCAGCACCAGCACAGCAAGAAGGAGAGCAGGTCACAAACCCCGGCTAACACCCGGTACCCATTCACTGCTGGGTGGACAGGGGCTCAGGTTTTTTAAGGAAACAACCCATTTGTTTCCGCTCCGCCCGGGGATCGAACCCGGGACTTCTCGGTTGTGGACCGAGCGTGCTATCCCTTACACCATGGAGTACCTTACTCCCACGGAGTGTGTGTGTGTGTAGGGGGGTATATGCTAACTTAGGAGTATGAGAGAAGCATTACAAGGTGAAAAATGTGTATGGGTGTATAATCTAATCTTTAAGTAGTAAGAAATTGATGATTTATGAGTTCTTATGTGTAAATGTTCTCTTGTAATTATTATTATTATTATTGTTATTATTATTATTATGTGGTATTATAAGTATGTGTACTTATAATTATAGTATAAATACGATGGTTTTGGTGGGTACAAGTAATACAATCTGTGCTGTTTTGGCATGTTTGAGTGACTTATTATTGTGTGGAGGGGCTAGAGGTAACCATCGGATAATTTGGACTTTCGGCTAATTCGACCCACGTCTCCCCCCAATTAGTTCGAATTAGAGAGGGTTTACTGTAATCCGCTGTATTCGGGAGAAATCCAGTTGGCTGCCGGCCAGCCAGCCGTCACATAGGAGCGTGCAGGCTGGATCATGTTTGACCACCCGCAAAGCCCGCCTCACCCACCCTCTCAGTTTGAATTCAGCGCTTATACCTTGCGGTATTTCCTCGCCGTAGCTCTCTCACTCAAGTTACCTCTCGTTTCATGTGTATCCTACCTAACTGCCTACGATTAAGAATGGCTTCAAATTCAGCTACCCCTTCTCCGATCTGCTCGGATATAACGGATTATCAGATGACCCCTCCTCCCAAACCGTCCGTTATAACGAGGGTTTACTCTACCTTGTTTCAAGATAGTTAGGGTTTTTTAGGGGTAGGTAGGTCCCAATAAAATTTTCCCCATAAGACCTTCAGTTTGTATAAGGATGTTCTGTGTAACGATATGCCCTTTGGACAGATCAGTATTGTTATAGTGCCCCAGTGTAGTATACAGTACCCTCCCGAGTTTCACGCTATCCGAGTTTCGTGCTGAGTCCTAAATTTTTACCATCCCTGTGGATATGTGATTACACCAAACAGTCACACACATATTTGCATGCTTCTCATACACACACATGTCATAGGTTACGTAGCAACACTGTACGTGACATACGGCAACAGCGCGCGCCCTGCGAGGCCGCTATAACTTTAGTAAACACCCTGTGCTCAGGCCGAGAAGGCTGACTCCTCGTCAGCGGCCCTTACACTTTTGTATACCAGAATAAAGGACTTACAGGAGCTTTGGCCTCTCCCTCCGGAATCCTATTTATCCGGCCACCACTTGCAAAAGGGCCAGCTCTATGGTGCAGTGCGAACTCTGGTTTTTAAACAAACAGAGTGTGAAGCCAGGATGTTGACTCCCGCCATTCTCAACAACGCCGCCCGCTTGTCACCACGAGGCAACTCTTCACCACGACACCACGCTCTCCTCCCTGGAGTAATTAGTCTTCAGAGACTCGTGCTCGTGTGCCTGTGGATATATATACAGCGGGTGGATTGTGTATGATGGTAGGGTTCATCAGTGTTACTTAAGTGCTCCGTGGAGTATGTACGTATAGTGACGTGTCCTTTGTACTGGGGTACGTGCCGCCACTTCCCTGCTGGCCAGCTAGTATACGATAGTACGTATTAGTAAATAGTTTTGATGAATTCGCCATGGGTGATAATTTCCAGGACTGAAAAGAGCTTGTGATACGTGTGGCAGCCTGGTGGTAAATGATACATCAACACTAGCAGACGATAGGTGACGCTGTTGGCGCCAATCTGCCGAGCCTCCAGAGGCGGAACGTAAACATTACATCGTCAGGACAGATTAGTTGATTTGAATATCTTATGGTATTTGAAATTTGTAACAGGTAAGTATTGAGTACTGAGGAAGTACTACAACATTCGTTTTGGAAGACGCATGAGTATTTTTCAGGGTATTTTTATGGGGAAAAAGTGCTTCTTATGAGCCGTAAAATACGGTACACCTCGCACCGGAATAAATAAGCATTTTTTCAGTATTTTCAATACCCGTTTCGCGATCCTCAAGTTTAGCACTATGCCTTCGGAAGAAAGCAGGCGCGAAACTCGGGAGGGTACTGTAGTACATATTAAAAAAGAATGCACTAAAGATTGTGTCCGAAAAATTTACTTGAGGTAGTAGGCCTACATTGGCCCTGTATCAAAATTGAAGTATCTGATATTCACTGTTGTTGAAGGAGAATGGGGTGGATGGGGGTGGGGGGTGAACTGTACATTCTTAGAGGTTATGAATTTATGATGACTTTTCTGTCACTAGCTCTTATACTAACATGCTATACTTTAAATATATGCAATCAAATTTACTTTGAAAAATCATGCAGATTTAAAGGTACATAATTATAGCTTGAAGTAATTACCAATGTATAAAGTAAAAAATTTGTTTCATGATTACTGTCAATTATTTTCAGATTTAATGTTAAGATAAGATTTTATTGCACACAAAAACTATATACCTTTTGTAAATAGTCTGGTGGGTCAAACACACTAGGCTCAACGGCAGATCTTAAACGGATTGTTTGCCCAGTCCTGTCAAAGTCTCCTGGTGTAAAGTGTTTGCTGCACACCACATTCCAGTCTTTGGCTTGCCAGCTATTACCGCGCTGCATCAAGGAAGACCAACGTCTTCGTCTTTCCACCTCTTTGGGAAACCTGCAATGAACAGCCCATATATATAACTTATTTCTCTACATATCTGTACAGTATTTGAATATACAATATATATTTAGCGTACTTGTGTATGAACCTTGTATTTCACATCGCAAAGTTAATGGAAACTACATTGTATTAGCTAAGTTGTACAGTAGTTTTGCTATGCAATTGATATGGGTAACTTAAAGATTAATAATTGGTTATACTCCATTCAGGAGGTAAATGATGTACTTCATTCATTATATTGTCAGGACAGTAGTCCTCATATATATACGAGGGGGTAGGTACCCAACACGCATATTGCTAACGCGAATCGCTTTTAACACGGCAAAGGCAAAATATCCAGTCAGACTGTAACGCAGATAAATTTGTGTTTAGGCCGGCCTGAAAACGTGGCCGGGATCGAGGGTAAATTTTCGTCATCGAGCACCACCGATTTTGAGGCCAAAATTTTGTTTTCCTGAATAGTTTTTGTTTTGAATTAATCTGGGACTCATTTTTAAAGGAAATCAATGTTTGTCTACAGTGCACCATGGGAAATTGGGGTTCAAAGCAAGCAGGAGGAAAAGATCTACAGTAGACGATGATGTTAGTTTAATTTGAATATTTTTATGCCCAATACCAAAATTATACCGAAAGAGCAGCATCCCAGTCTCAAGGTATGGATATTATAGGAGGATAATTTATGGTAGAATTCATTAATATAATGTCTAACCTCTGGGAAGGTATATGGGTAAAATTCTAGAGTACTTTTCTGCTCTTATTCATGGTTTTTTCCCCAGATAATTCACAGATCCGTTCAGAATCAAATCCCTTCAGAACGTAATTACAAAGTGGGGGAGATATGCCCCCTCCCCGCAAAACGACCTCCCTAAAAAACATTACTAACCCAACCTCAATTCACCAATAACCTCGTACCGAGACCTCCCAAAAAAATGTTACTAACCTAACCTCAATACAGTAAACCCTCGCCTTTACGGACCTCTATATAATTAATTTCGACTTCAACAAACTTTTTCTGCCAGTCCGGTATATGCGGGGATTTACCGAATAAGTTCAGTAAATGCAGGGTTTGGTTCGGTGGTGGGCCGGCCAAAAATGTACACGCAGGTCAATCGGCGGCAGTGAAAATAAAGCTGAGTGGGCTGTGTGTGCCGATCAGTCTAGCTTTGTCTGCCCGACTGAAAACACCTCTACTCGCGTCATCCGTGCCTCACCACGGAGGTACCCAACACGCATATTGCTAACGCGAATCGCTTTTAGCACGGCAAAGGCAAAATATCCAGTGTCAGCCTCCCGTGCCAAAGTTCATTATACACGGAAATGGTCGGAAATAGCAAACTTTCACCTCAGGTGGAGAGCGCCAGCGGGAAGGGGGTGATGTTTACATCTGACGGCCATCTTTGCATCAGCAACCACCACCTTGTTGACCCAGCACTTGTTTTTTCTTAGTATTATGCATTACATCGGCGCCTAACTCTAAATAATTTATGGTAAATAACATCTGTTAGCTATTGTCTTTTGTATTGCTGTTAATGTTTCATGTATAATGTCTTTGCTTTAAGCAGTTAAAGTACAAAAATGGAGGTCAAAAGGGTGAACCCGGGCCTCATGAAAGACTAATGGATAATTTTCTCCTTGAAAGTACTATTCGCGTTTGGCGAAATTCACTTTTGGCGATGGTTTGGCAAGACTAATTAAATCGCCAAACGTGAGAGACAACTGTACTGTTGCGCATTCTATACCAAAAGGACTTCAGTTTGTACTTAAAAACCATGGTAATATGTCTAAATTCTAAATAAAAGAAATGTATTGTATACATATTTTTTAGTTTCAATCCTTCATTGGTTTATTAACAAAGTAAAAAGGAAATATAGCAATAAAAAAGGAATCGTCCAAATTTCATCCGCGGCCACTGTATTTAGGTTTCCCAGTCCCGAACATCTTTTATGGCACCATTTGTCACATTCCTTGCAGCGAATAGAGTTTACTCCTACTCCACTACTGCACACTCCACAGAGAAACATTCCCACTTGTATATTTTGCTCTAATTTCATATCAAATATATCATGTAAGTATTTCAAGTCTATAAGGGTGTTAAGTGGATTCAATCAAATTTTTCATAGTCATTTTAAGATACCCTTCTTGGAATATAACAACTTACCTGTGGAAAGTGATCCCATCTTCCCTGCTTTCTTTACCATCCTCCACACGGCATGTGGCATGTTGACATATTTTTCCTGGCATCTGTAAACATAAACACTTTTATTTTATTTAATCTAAGTTTTCATCTTTACTTTTGCCAAAACCTGGACCTTGAGTTTTATTAAATACAGTCTATGAATTA
Organism: Chionoecetes opilio; assembly: GCA_016584305.1. Taxonomy (NCBI): domain Eukaryota; kingdom Metazoa; phylum Arthropoda; class Malacostraca; order Decapoda; family Majidae; genus Chionoecetes; species Chionoecetes opilio. Next base: position 38,865 of record JACEEZ010025755.1, on the reverse strand, counting down.
ATCCTAACATGTAGGTAATTGTTCGTAGGTCCAGGAATAGACTGACTGTCTCTGGTCATCTAGAATGAGCTTGCATGTAAGGTAGTGGACAGACACGACTGGATCTACAGTCAGAAGACTACGAAGTAGTCTCATCTCTACATTAAGATTAATGTAGGCTTTACCTTTCACCAATGAACTTTTCAAGTGACCAATACATACACCTCTAATGTGTGTGAGGTTTAGATGTGAGGTCAAGATGTAGTCCAGGACTAATCAGCCTACTAGTTGCATTATCTACTTATCTACTAATATACAATCTAGAGTTAGCAGACTTAGACTACAATCTATAATCTATAGATTTACTCATGAAATATCTAATATAAAGTAGATCTAACTTTCATCATAAAACTAAACTCAGCCCATGCATGGTAGGATTAGGTCTTAAAGTTTGAAGTTGTCATCTAACGTACTATAGTAGAAGTAGCTGTGTGTGTGTGTGTGTGTATTTATTTACCTAGTTGTGTTTTACAGGGCCTAAGCTACACTCATGTGGTCCCGTCTCCGTATCTACATTTATCCAGTCTTTCTTTCGATTGGTGCACATTCTGTGCCGATATCACCTCCTCATTTAGTCCATTCCAAACTTCTACATTTCTATGAGGGAAGCTGTACTTCTTTATGTTGTTCAGGCATCTCCCTTTTCCTAGTTGTTATGTATGTCCTCTTGTGTATCGACCTTCTCTTTGTTTCCGAGTCAGTAGTCTCTCATTGTCTGTTTCTTCCATCTTTGTTAACAGCTTAAAAATTGTTATTAAGTGTCCTCTTTCTCCTCTCTGCTCGAGTGTTGGTAACTTTATTTCCTTCAACCCTTCCTCATAAGAAAGTTCTTCTAGCTCTGGTACCATCTTTGTTGCCATTCTCTGTATCCTCTCCAACTTTTTCACATGCTTCTTTTTATATGGGGACCATACAATGGCAGCATATTCCATTTTTGGTCGGATCATTGTAGTAATTATCTTTCTCATCATATTTGTGTCCATGTAATGAAATGTCACTCTAATATTCTTTAATGTATTTCCAAATATTTTATTTATATGTTTTTCTGGTTGTAGGTTATTCTGCATTATCACTCCCAGGTCCTTTTCTTCATGAACCTTTGCAATTATTTAATTTCCTATTTTATATGGCCATTTATACCTCTTCGCTTTTTCCAATTTCCATCACATGACACTTATTTACATTAAATTCCATTTCTCATCTTTTGCTCCAATCGTAGATCTTGTTCAGGTCATTTTGTAGTGTTTCACAATCTTTATAGCTTTTTATTTCTCAACGGATCAACGAAAAGAATGCCAAATAGTGAGAGAAGGAGATATAGAAAAATATGATAGGTTGTAGAGATGTGGCAACACCATTAGTCGCCATGTTGTTTTGAGAAGCTGAGGCAGCTCCGCCTAGCCGCCAGCCCACTCCACCACAAGACCCTGCTGCCTCCAGACGCCGGCCAAGTCACCACGAGACCTCGCCACCCCCTTCCAAGTTCCCCGCCTGCCCAGTGCTTGTCTCTACTGACGTAGGTAAGAGACGAGTCGCAGCACGGGGACAGGAGAAGGGCATTGTGACGAGGCAAGGACGCAGGCCGAGTGTGAAAAGATCTACAGGGCAAGAGTGTGAGGAGACAGCGCCTTCCACGTGGCTGTTATTGTGGTCTTGACGAGAAGACCACCCAGCCGCAGGTTCCTCGGGAGAGATAGTGAGATAACCTAACCCCTTTCTTTTTCAGGTGATACCATAGGTAATAGGGTTATCGTAGCATATCTAGGGTAAAATATTTAGGGCGAGTAAGTGGCTGAATGAAAGATAGTCCAAAACTGGACGTGTAATGACCTGTTAAGTGTTAACACATGGAGTGTTAATTTTTACTATTTAATAAATTTGTTTAGGTAGCTTAACCCGCATCTATTGATTACCCTTGTATTATTCCTGGGCTATTGCTTCAGTGAGTCTCGAACCGTCGTTAGTTTAGATTGGTGTCCCATGAAGTAAGCCCCGATACTTGTTCACTGTTTATTTATCCTTTGTATGTTAGTGGACGAGAATTCAAGCCTTAGCCACACACTTCTTTGAACCCGACATCGACTTTCTTTAACGCAGTCGACAAGAGCCTGGTAGGTGAGCACAAGGTCCTGAGTTCCACCAAGGAGCAACTGTCAAATCCATCATCGAGTGGCCGAAGAAACCCACATGCAGCATACCTGTTCTTTCGACTGAGACTACAAAGTGAGGCAGAGGGAACACTAGGTGGCAGCATGAGTCTGACTGAGGATCTGAACATCACAGAAACTGGGATCTTCACCTATAGACCACAGGTGTCACTATGAAAATACAGCCTGCGCCACCACGGGCGAGGGCCAACCATGACAACCCTTCAGAATGTGCAGGGGCTAACCACCTGAGCCCTCAAAGAAAGAAAAAAATAGCCTTCAGGTTTTTTTATTTTTAATTTTTTTAATTTTTTAACATCTGTGCCTATAGTGCCTGTAGGCAGTGGTGACCCAGGGCTCAGATGGTAGGCTCTGGAGGTTCTCTTGAGGGCTGTGATGGTTGGCCCTCGCCCGTGGTGGCGCAAGCAGGATTTTTATAGTGACGCCTGTGATTAGAGGCTCATGCCGCCCCCCTGTGTCCTCCGATGCACTCGCAATCGAAGGTAGAATTAATGGGCAGGGCATGTGGGTGTTCTTAGGCCACTCGACGGTACAGAAAGGTTTTGGTTTTCGTCGGGGATCGAACTCGGGTCACCGAGAATGCCAGTCGGAGACGCTAACCACTCTGCTACTGCCTCCCCTCCCTGCTACAGGTGCTGTAGCCTCCAACGTATGTATATCCGAATGCATATCACGTCATTTTAAAGTTTCATATGTAGTATTAAACCTTATAAAAACCCACTATTTCTGATTAGAAAACCTGAAGATTCTTCATAAACACCGTATGCACAGAGTATGTACGGAAAAGGAACTATACACTACTCCTGCTTTGAGAGATTTTTGGTAAACAAAGACGTCAGCGGGTCAGACAGTCAAGGATAACAATAATTACCGTAAATGGTGGTGTATAAGTCGACCCCAAGATTATTAGCTCAAGATTACGGGTTAGGCCTATACTTGCCGTATAAGTCGGCCCCAAAAATACGGTAGGCTACTGGTAGGCCCAAGCTTGAATGTGGATAGGCTACGGTACAGTATACGGTAACCTGTCGTTAAAACACATAACACCACACCACTTATATGAAGATATGAATCTTTACTATAGGTCCCCGCCTCTTGTTTTCACTTGAAAAACACCATAGTCCGTCCCCTGATAGTACCGCTACATACTGTATATTATAGTAAAACACGGTAGTACCTATGACTGGACTGCACTGACCGGTGCCCTCCGAGGCTCCGCCATTTGCATTCGCCAGTGTTTACAAGCATTGTATCAGCTGTTGTAAACAGCTGTGGGTGAAACTGCCGCTAAACGTCTTCTCGTTGTCGCTGTTGCTCTGGAAGTAGTGCATATCATAGTTGTCTGACTGGAGTTATGGTAAGTGGTGTACAGCGATTGTTAGTACATAGTGCTGATCCACTTCTTTATCACTCGGTGGTGAAGGTTCGCATTTTATCCTTGCCGTATAAGTCAACCCCTAGTTATGGAGAGATTTTTCCAGAATCAAAGAGTCAACTGGTACGCCGCCATTTACGGTAATAAAATTACGGTAATAAAATTACGGTCTATCTTTCCTCAGTTCAACTAACAAAACTTCTTCATAAAACTTCATCTCAAAGTGCAAAATTGATTTAAATGATAGAAACAATCAATCTTTTGTTGGTTGAACAGAGGTATGACAGACCTTCAGACAGAATAACTATATTTATTGCTGTTATCCCTCCGTCGGTCTGACTACCCCATGTGTTTGTTTACCAAAAGTCTTTTAAAACAGGAGCAGTGTATAGTCCTTTCCAATACATACACTGTCAGTCCTAGAGTTGGACACTTAAGAGTTGACTCGCACACGCGCGTGTGTGAAAATAAATGTAGGAGTTCATCAACATCCTATTTGCAGATGCAGACCATTAATTACCTTTCCAATCTTAGCAGCAAACTTTCCTTTGGTCGGTACAGCCCCAACTCTGAGTCTGGTGGTTTGGCCTGTGCGGTCAAAACTTGCCTCTTCAAAGTGGTCTGAGCACAGTACTGCACATTTCCCAGGGGTCCAGGTCTTCCTTCCAGTAGCAGGAATCCATTTTAAACGAGCTTCATGGTTTTTAGGGAAGCTGAAAAAAAAGAAAAAAAGAAAAGAAAGGAGCGTTCGGGACAGAGAAAGATGGCACAATGTGATTTATAGGGGAGGGGACAATGTACCACTGAGATCAGATACCTAAAGGGGAGCGTCCGCTTACAAATAAGATATTAATCGGATTTTTTTTTTAATACTGAAACAATTCCTCAGCAATGGTAACACCTTTAGTAATGTAATTCCGAAGTTTTAGCGTAAAATTCCTTATGGTTCCATAGTTATTGATGGTTCCCCCCGCCCTACACCCCTTACTACCCACCCTACATCGCGCGACATCCTGGAGAGATGTGTCCGTGGACTGACACAGAACACAAATGAGAGCTTCCACAGCAAGGTGTGGTCACGTGCACGGAAAGCTAAGTTTGTTGGCTTCAAAAGACTATCGTTTGTTGCAGAGTCAGCCATATTGGACCATAACTTTGGTTATCAGAAGGCAAGTCTGCTGAAATCCTTCAGTCAACTCGAAGGCACTAAGAAAATCCCACTCACAACAAGATAAAGAAAGAAGAAGGCACAGCAAAGGCAAGCTACAACCCAAAGCCAAAAAGAAAGAACAAACAACAGGAGACTATGCACCGGGTGACTTCTAAGTTCACATCATTTTCCTAGCCAGTGAGGAGTCTGGCCACTCTGAAGAGAAGCAGCAGCGGTGGACCACCACGATTGTGAGGCTTTGCCTCTTAACAAGACCAAGTAAACCAAGTAAGATAATACCTTGCCTTGAGGGGGGGGACTAGGAGCCTGATTTGCTATAAATACATGTGAATTTCTCATCAAGCTGTAAATAACCCTAAAAAACAATAAAGTATACCTGAAATCACATCATGTTTTGCCATTACAGGTGTGCATTGATGGACAAACTTCATCGGCCCGTATCTCAAAACATAAATTTTCTATGTTCAAAATTCTATTTCTCAGCAAGTGTTTGGTTGATTGCATTGAAACAAAAACTAAGAGCAAGAACAATCCTTGTTCTTCAAACTACCGTAACGGGTTTCTTTTATATCTATGAACTGTGATTTTTGTTTGATTTTATTTTGTCAAAAAAAAGATTTTTAAAAAAATGAAATTATTTTTCTCAAAAAATCATTAAAAAATCACAATAGGCTAATAAAAAAAATATAGTAACGGAGAAATTAACACCACTATGACGTATCTTAGCCATAATAATTTGAAGGAGGGGGGGGGGAGGGGAGAGATATAATAACGGAGAAATAGTGCTTTGAAAATTTAGAAAGGGGGAACGGAAAAAAAGGGCTTGGGGTCTAATATTGATGTAGTACATGCTGTCATTACTTCATTACATGAATATCACATTGATTCACACATATTTAATGTAGATATATGGCATATCATATAATATATATAATATAATATATCATATAATATATATATATGGCATATGGCATTTTTGTGCAGAGCGCATAACTGAGGTCATAGTCTCTGGCAAGGAAGCGTACATTCCACACACTTTCTCTAATTCTAAAGCCCGTCAACCTTGGTTTAACTCTGCTTGTTCTCATGCTGTCCAAGATAGAGGCGGCTCACAAACGGTACCGTAAATTTCCATCTCCTGAAACTCATGCCCTTTATATTTATGCCCGTAATCATGCCAAATCTTTACTTCAACTTGCCAAAAACTCCTTCATTCATAGAAAATGCCAAAATCTTTCTGAATCAAATTCCTCTCGTGACTTCTGGCATCTAGCTAATAACATCTCTAACAATTTTTCTTCTTCATCTTTCTCTCCTATGCTTCACCCAGATGGCTCCACAGCTGTCTCATCTATTTCTAAAGCTGAACTCTTCGCTCAAACCTTTGCTGAAAATTCCACTCTGGTTGATGCAGGGCTTGTTCCTCCTTCTCCTCCACCCTCTGACTATATCATGCCTGACATTAAGATCCTTCGTAATGATGTTTTCTTTGCCCTTTCTGGCCTAGATTCTCGGAAGGCCCTGACGGAGTCCCTCCTATTGTTCTCAAAAACTGTGCTTCTGTGCTTGCACCATGCCTGGTCAAACTTTTCCGTCTTTGTCTATCTACTTCCACCTTTCCTTCTTGCTGGAAGTTTGCTCACATCCAACCTGTTCCTAAGAAGGGTGACCGTTCTAATCCTTCAAACTACCGTCCTATAGCTTTGACTTCCTGCCTTTCTAAAGCTTTTGAATCTATACTTAATAAGAAGATTCTTAAGCATCTATCTGCTCACAATCTTCTATCTGATCGTCAGTACGGTTTCCGTAAAGGCCGATCTACTGGCGATCTTCTAGCTTTCCTAACTGAATCTTGGTCATCCTCCTTTAGGGGTTTCGGTGAAACTTTTGCTGTTGCCCTTGACATATCAAAAGCTTTTGAGAGTCTGGCACAAATCTTTGATTTCCAAACTACCCTCATTCGGTTTCTATTCTTCTCTGTACCTTCATCTTCAGTTTCCTTTCAAACCATTCTATTGCAGCTACTGTAGACGGACATTGTTCTTCTCCTAAATCTATCAACAGTCGTGTTCCCCAGGGTTCTGTCCTATCACCCACTCTCTTTCTATTATTCATTAATGATCTTCTAGCCTAACTCAAAGCCATATCCACTCCTACGCTGATGATTCTACCCTGCATTTTTCAACGTCGTTTATTAGACGTCCAACACAACAGGAACTAAGTGATTCACGGAGAGATGCCACCGAGCGCCTAACTTCTGATCTTTCTATAATTTCTGATTGGGGCAAAGCAAACCTTGTTTTGTTCAATGCCTCAAAAACCCAATTTCTTCACCTATCTACTCGACAAAACCTACATGACAACTATCCCCTCTTCTTCAATGACACTCAACTATCTCCTTCTTCTGCAATGAACATTCTTGGATAATCCTTTACTAAAAATCTGAACTGGAAATCTCACATCTCATCTCTTGCTAAAAACAGCTTCTAAGAAGTTAGGTGTCCTGTGGCGTCTGCGTCCTTTTTTTTTTCTCCCTCCCAGTTGCTTGCTCTGTACAGGGGCCTTATCCGCCCATGTATGTAGTGCAGTGATTCTCAAACTGTGCGCTGCGGCGCACTTGTGCGCCGTGGGAATCCCCTAGGTGCGCCGCGTAATTTTTCATAGATATGGGTATTTTGCGCTTTGAGGTCGGTTTTTGTTTTTTATATTGAAGATGGAAAATCGTAAATGAATGAGTTAATTACAAGCGAGCGCAAAGCGCTCGTGAGTCCTCAGTAGATAGGGGATTTTTCTTACTTAAGCGGCCGACCCGACCGACCGACCGTCACGCTTTTCAGGAGCTTATATCTTTGGAATCCCGCTTCCGATAGACAAGCGGTCTTCGCCATCTGATAGCCCCATTCAATCCCTTTTGTGCTTGACATGTTTTGTCTCACGTGAGGGATCAGCATGGCGCGTGGCGCGTGCCGCGTGAGGGGTATCAGACAACGTTATCTTGCTATAGCTGAGAAACGGATGTACAGACTAAGTTGAAATTTGGTGTGTGGTTTGAGACCACACACCTAGCAATGTCACACAGATCAAACTCCGGGTGACGCCGCACGTGCGCACGTGCGGCGGGTTTCTACGGGCTCGCTCGTCCCTCGCCGATTAAGGCGTCTTACTGTTATGTAACTAGGCAGGTAGATGCAAGGTCCTTTTAATAATATTATAAGTACTTTGGGTTGATGGATAAAGTAAGAAATAGAGAATAAATAAATAAGTTATTCATGCTTAAAAAAAACACTTCCCGCTTCCACCACAATACGTGTTGAACGAGTACTGTACACGTACTGTACCAGTCAGAGCCGCAGCCTGCTGGTGTTACTGAGTTACCAACTTACTAGTTTTATCACGCGTTCATGTGCATTGTTTTTAGCGACATATAAAAGGAAAAAGGATGATGAATAGAAACTGATGCATACGTATATCAGTAGGCTTTATGCAAGTTTGACTGTTTGACGTGATTTACGTGAACCCCGATCGATAAATAACATGTATAATTTGGCAACACACGTAGGCAGAGCGTTGGGTAGGCACCTCCCGTGGTCAGTGTAGCCGTGAGCCTCAGTAAGTATCGCTGTTGTGGTGTTAATGAGGTCCAAGCTTAAAAAATGGAGGGGTACCTCATTAAAAAGCGAAAGTGTACTGAAGGCAATAGTGTGAAGTCGCAGTTGATCATGAAATCAAAACGTAAATGTGTCAAAGGCACCGAAGGCGAAGTAACAGTAATAACTGTTGAAAGTGAGTCCCTCTCGTCCTGACCCTAGTGTGGAAAGTGAAGAAAAGTGAAGTGACAGTTGAAAATGAGCATAGTCGTACAGGGTCCGTGCTGGCAAAGTGAAGTGACCGTAGTCGTGCAGGTCCGAGCGGGCAAAGAGAAGTGACAGAGGAAAGTGAGTTTTGTCATCCAGGTCTGAGCGTGGTCAAAACGACGACACGTGCCAGCAAAAGTAACCGCAGTAAGTCATTTCGCCTGTATAACGACAGTTATCTTTGACTTGGGTTCACTTGCTGTGATGATAAAATGGTCCAAAGCCAAATGTGTTGTTTGCGGCATTGATCTATCAAATGAATCTATGACTCCTATGAAATGAAGAAACATTTAACAACAAAACATAGTCACCTCTCTCAGAAGCCTATAGATTACTTTAAAAGACTCTTGAAAGATAACAAACAAACAAAGGCTTGGGTTTGAGAAACAGGTGAAGGTAGCAGAAAAGGCACAGAAAGCAAGCTATTTAGTGGCAGAGCATACAGCAAAACAAATGAAACCCCATTCAATTGCAGTCATACTTCCTTCCAGCTTGCTGTGCTGTGGTGAAAACATTGTTTGGGGATGAGGCTGAAAAGGGAAAGTGAAAAAATTCCCCTCTCAGACACACGATTGGTAGACGAATCAAGGACATGTCGTCTGATATTGAAAAAAGTGTGTGTGAACTCGTGAAAGGTAAAATGTATGCTTTACAAGCGGATGAATCAACAAACATTGGAGGAAAACCTCAGTTACTAGTGTTCATCCGTTATGTTGCTGATAACAAAATAACTGAACATTTCTTATGCTGCAAAGAACTGGTGCAAACCACAGGACAGGAGATATTTTCTACAGTGACAGAATACTTGAAAGAAAAGGACTTGTCATGGAAATTATGTGTAGGAATTTCCACAGATGGCTGTCCATCCATGGTGGGATCGGAAAAAGGGTTTTTTGTGTCCTTAGTCAAGAAGGAGAACAAAGATTTGATTACTAACCATTGTTTCTTGCACCGTGAAGCTCTTGTTGCTAAAACACTCGGACAAGAATTATAGTTTGTTCCTGATGATGTTGTGAAAATGGTAAACTTTCTTAAAAGCAGACCAAAGCAGTCAAGACTATTTTCCATGCTTTGTGAAGAAATGGGATCTCCTCACGAAGGTCTTCTTCTCCACACAGAAGTCCGGTGGTTATCAAGAGGCAAGTGTTATCCCGGGTGCATGAACTGAGAGAGGAAATGCTCCTTTTCTTTACCCTTGAGGAAAACTGAATTCTGCGAATTACTTGCTGATGAAATTTGGAGTGCAAAACTATGCTACTTGGCAGATATATTTAAACATCTGAACAAGGTTAATGCAAGTATGCAAGAAGAAATGAAATTATGGTAACATCTTCTGACCAAATAAAAACCTTGGTAGAAAATATTAGGCTCTGGAATGAAAGGGTGAGTGAAGGCAAGATTGACATGTTTCAAAAGACTGCTGAAGCTAAATATACAGACTTGTTCCACTCATTAAGCAGCACCGTGAAAGCCTAGGAAGGAACATAGAAAAATTTTTCCCCAAAATATATCTATTGAAAGTTATGACTGGCTGAGAAATCCATTCGTTCACGATCCCTTGAGCAAGCCACAACTTAGCATCCTTGAAGAAGAGGAACTAATCAACATCCATAAGGGACTGCACACTAAAACTGCAATATCTGGATATGACATTAGAAAGCTTCTGGATTCAAATGGAAAACGAACACCCACATATATCCAAAAGGGCCCAGAAAATACTCTTGCAATTTTCAACCTCATATCTGTGTGAACTGCGATTCTCAGCCCTCACAAATATAAAAACTAAGAAAAGGAATAAATTGCTGGCTGTTGAAGAGGAAATGAGAGTGTGTCTGTCAATTGTCCCTCCTAACATAGAGCGGATATGCAACTCCAGGCAGGCACACGTGTCCCACGGATCAGGTATGTTATTGTTGTAACATTGTAGTTTATTTACACATTATTTCCTTATGTCCATTCCTGTATATATATATATATATATATATATATATATTATATATATATATATATATATATATATATATATATATATATATATGATATATCACCAAGGTTCCTCTATTTCCCGGATATCGGATTTGCCGGACAAAATCTGAGGTCCGGGGATATGTCAGAGTCCCGGACAATTATTATTATTATTATTATTATCATTATTATTATTATTATTATTTTTTTATTTTTTTTTTATTTTTTTTAACGTTGATATGCCTGGTCCTGTTCGTAAATTGACAAAGTTGTCCGGCGGTCCGAGCGTCTCCTGTCACCCCTGGTCAGTCTCAGCGCCTCCCGCCAGGTGGCAGCATGCTCAGCGATCGTATTGTTTACATTTGGGCACACAACACTCACGGTTCACCTGCACGGCCTCCGTCAGTCCCTGACTCCCCCCTGCCCCTGGTGCAGGAACATCTCTGAGACAGTTGAACACTTTCTGCTGCCTCCCGCCAGGTGGCAGCATACTCAGCAGTCGTATTGTTTACATTTGGACACACGACACTCAAGGTTCACCTGCACAGACTCCGTTAGTCCCCTGACCCCCACTGCCCCTGGTGCAGGAACGTCTCTTGAGACTATTGAACACTTTCTGCTGCCTCCCGCCAGGTGGCAGCATGCTCAGAGGTCGTATTGTTTACATTTGGGCACACGCCACTCACAGTTCACCTGCACACCTCCGTTAGTCCCCTGACCCCCACTGCCCCTGGTGCAGGAACGTCTCTTGAGACTATTGATCACTTTCTGCTGCCTCCCGCCAGGTGGCAGCATGCTCAGCGGACGTAAAAGTCCGCGGCGGGGTAGTTGATATTGTCGGTTGCCGGTTGCCGGACAGTAAATACTAGAGTAGGATAAACGTCCGGGAGTGGGTAATGGCATCGGACTTTTTTTTTTTTTTTTTTTTTTTTTTTTTTTTTTTATACTTGCGATTCCCGGACTTTTGCGGTTTCCGGACCAGTGCCCCCCATATTATTCCGGGAAATCGAGGTTTGTGTATATATATATATATAATATATAATATTATATATATATTATATATATATATAATATTATAACTACTTGCTAAGGCATACATGCACATGTTGCGGTTACCTAACTTACAGATGAAATGTAACTTTGCTTCCATGACCACTCCTGTTTCTACAGTCCCTTGCAGCACAAGTGGGCATTTCCTTCCTTACAATTCTTATTCTTGTTCTTATCTGTGTTCGTTTGGTTTGTGATCCACAGCCTATGACACCCTGAAATATAGACTGTGGTTAGCTATATTATGTACAAGTTTTAGAAAATTGGAGATAAATTTGTAGCTTCAATCACAAACAAAATGTTTATTTTGTATAATTTTTTGCTGTTTTCTAACTTATCTGTAGCAGAAATTTAAATTGAAAAGTACATGTGGCAAGTATGACAATAATCAATGACAATTAGCTACATCAACTTTATTTTTTTATTTTTTTATTCAGAGCCATGTTTTTGTCGTCCAAGCACCGTCTTGGATTACGAAGACCAACCCAAGATTTGCTGTTTTTGAGCGTGGTCTTGGTACGAAGACGGGACTAGAGAACAAGCATTAGAAAACGGGAGTTTCGGCGCCGTGTGGCTTTGTTGTGATGCCATACAGATGCGGAGAAAACCATGCCTATCATCATGACCATCAGGAATAGCAAGCAAGCGTTGCGAAGACACCTCTCAGGCTGTCTTGTAGAAAATTATCCCGTGGAAACAAGAGAAAAGAAAGTACATTGGAGCAGAATATGACGAGTGGCTGAGGTTAAAAAAGGGTCACTTGACATGAAAAACAACATAATGTGACAAATTAGTAATGACAAATGGTTGTAGAAGAAGAAATAATGGCATATAATGGATAGATGAAGAGATATGGTGTTATAACTGATGAGAAGCCGCTTGAGGAAATTATCCATCAACCACCCTTTCATAATTGGTAGAGTGGTAGTTTGTTTCCCCCCCCTAGTGAGGGAGTTATTGTTCGCTCGTCATAGGAGGGGTGCGTAGGAATGTATATATAATTGTAATGGTAATGGGTAATAATTAAGGTAATTTAAGTAAATGATCAGTACTGGGATAGAATAAATTAACATTTTCAGTAATATTAAGCATTGCACTTAAATAATTAGCACCTTAGTTGTAGCGGCTTCATTGGCTGCCGCCCATTAGATTCTAGGCCACCTGTAATTATACACGTGGCATAGGTAAGGTGCGGCGATCGCTGCCGCCCACACGGAGAGTCAGTTCACTCCAGACCTTCGCTTTAATAACATCTCTTACTAATATACGTGCTTGTATAATGAAGAGATTTGTACATACGTTAATATTGTACATATAAGTGATAAACCAATAGGACTTGTCTTGGCGACACATATAACAATCCGCCGCGTCATGGATAACTGGGTTATGAAAACTCTTCTGATGCCCATAGCTAAACACTAGTCTCCAGCCCTCCGCTTCAGTCCTTCACGGGCGGTCTGAACACGCGGCGACCACATTGGATCACAGGAACAGGCAGTGTTGATGAAAGCCTACAACGATTCAACCCACTATCCACCGATAAGTATCCTAGTTAGTTGATTAGCTAGGATAATGTGTCGGGATGAGATAGAACATGGGTATTGATTAGGTAAGACCTCATATTATATATATATATATGTTTGTTTTATAAATCACCAAATTTACTGGTGCCCCGAGTGAGGAATATTGATGTTCATGTGACTCGAAGTGGTCGTTGATTGTGAGGTATGATTATGAGCCTACCACAATTGCTGGTTATGAGAGTGGAGGCGGGGTTTTTCGAAGCGTCAGGAATGACTCAGCCGGTTAACTACCATACGCCAGGTAGTAGATAACATTAGAGGTTGCGTAGTACTAGTTAGTTGTAGTAGTTAGGTGGTGGTTGAAATTATATACGCTTTGCTACGCGTCCTTGTCAGACCGAGCAAGCTCTACCACCACTTAGATATAATTAATTATCAACAAACAGTTATATATATATTAACGTAATCTTGCATTTAATATTTTATTTGACTTATTAACTAAATCATGGCGAAATTAGCGAAGCATTTATTATCAGCTAAGTTAGCAATGCTCACACGAATTTATAATATGTGTGAGGACACAATTAAGGCAATTCCTATTGATTATATTAATTTAAAGACAGGTCTACCATTGTTAAATGAGCAATGGAATAAATATGAGATGGCTTACTGCCATTATGAAGTTCAATTAAGACAAGTTGGGGATAAAGAAATTATTCACCAATGTGTTATCAATCATGAACACGAATGTAAAAGATATCTTGATAAAGTAATTGAATATGAGGGATTACTGGAGTGTGCTCATATTCCATCTACATCTAAAGTTTCTTTAACCCAAAGTTTGCAAGGTATTAAGCAAGAACCCCCCCACAGGGAGATCACGATTATTACGCCTGAGGGTAATCAGCTATATCAGCCACCCTCAGAGTTTAAAGGGTGATTCACACTGGCGTTTTTTCGGCATATTATAGGACAAGAAGGGGTCTGGGTCTGGGGCTGGTGTCATGATCGCAATAGGTTTAAAAAAAAAATCACACACCGATCGCTCGGTCTTTATCGACCGACTTGCCGAGAATTTTGCGCACCAAATTCAAATAAACGCAGAAGCCAGCACCACCCTCTCCCAAATCACCCCAATTATTGGTATAATTTCGGTATTGGGCACTAAAAACTAACAAATTTAACTTACATCATCGTGCAGATCTTTTCATCCTTAATTTGAATCCAAATTTCCCATGCCAATGGCGATACCATAGACCACTGTATACCTGGACTGTTCACGCGACAATGTTTTGAATTGCGGGGCTGCATAGGGGACCGCGGGGCGCCCGACAAAGAGATATAGTGGTCTATGGACTATCATATAGACTGGTTTATCAGTATATATGGTATACTGTAATCTTCGTAAATGTTTGTTCTATAATATTACACTGGGGAACAAATTTTTGTTGAGTTAGGTCTGACACTTGTTATTAAGTAATTTTTGGGTGCTGAATCCAAAACTGATCTCAGTTTTTCTCTATCACGTCAAGTTTTTGAACTGTAGGATTTTCGTTTTCTTAAAAAATATGAAAAATACTGTACATAACAGTAAGTGCTTATTTTATAAAAAGTTGCAAATGTTAACATACAATGAAAAATGAAAGAAATAGGCATGAATAGAATGTTTATTTAACATTATCATGTTTTTAGAAAGGATAAGGCTATAATTGTGTGCAGGTTAAGGTAAAAATTTACGTTTGTAGCTTTGTCTGGAGTGTTCAACTTGAGGACTATCTCGTTTGATGCTCCAATAATAGTCAGCCATCATATGCACATCCCATCTACCCTGGTAACGTTCTTCCATAACCTTCAAATCTTGGTGAAATCGTTCACCTTGCTCTTCGCTAGCAGCACCAAGATTTTCCGGAAAGTTGGCAAGATGGCTATGCAAAAAATGTACTTTAATACTCATGTTGCAACCAAGCGCTTTGTAGCTCTCCAATAGTTTCTGAACAATTTCTGTGTAATTACTTGCACGTGTATTTCCAAGAAAGTTCTTGACGACGTCTTTGAATGATAGCCAAGCATTCATTTCAAGGTCTGACATAGAACCGTTGAAATGTTCATCTTTGATGAGCTGTCGAATTTGTGGACCATGAAACACACCGGCCTTGATTTTTTCAATTGACAGTCTAGGAAATGCCAAGATGATGTACTTCAAACAGTCGCCATCAGTTGACAATGCTTTTACAAATTGTTTCATGAGACCTAGTTTTATGTGCAGAGGTGGGAATATTATTTTCTTCCTGTCAACAAGTGGCTCATGTACAATGTTAGGATCTCCAGGTTTAAGATCAGATCTCGGAGGCCAATTCGTCTGAACCCAATGCTTCTCTCGAGCTCTGCTATCCCACATACAGAGAAAGCAGGGATACTTTGTGTATCCACGTTGTTGACCAAGAAGGAAGGACACCATTTTAAGGTCAACACAGATGATCCAATTGTGTTTGCCATATTGCAATAACTCAATGACTCTCTTTACATCTCCATATTCTTCACGAAGACAGACCGAATGCCCAATAGGGACTGCGCCAAACAAATTGCCAAAACAAAAAAAGTTTTACTACAGCTTACAAGTGGAATTTTGCTTATCTGGAGGGTAAGCTGTAGAGAAAAAAACTTGACGTGCTAGAAAAAAACTGACTACAGATTTGGAATCAGCATGCCAATTTTAGTCTAAATAAGCTCAAAAATCTAACTCAACAATTTTTTTTTCTTCAAATTGTTCCCCAGTGTTATCAAATAAAAAACAGTAAAACACGCTAAAGAAATGCCATTACGAGACTATGAAGAAATATGCATGAACTTAATATTCACTTAACTCTTTGCCATTTAAAACTTTGCAGGTCAACTTTTATCATGAAGGGTATCAATAGAAGCGCAATTTTATTAGCTTTCCATTGATGTATTTAGTTATCTGATAAATTAATTAGAACCATGCATAAATTAGCGTTAAATAAAAAAATAAAATCATCAATCGGGTAATTTTCCCGATTGATGATGTTATTTATTTACTTATACAGGAGAACCTCGTTTATCCGGCACCCACGGGGGGGAGCGCATACCGGATAACTCATTTTGCCGTTGTTTTGAGAGTTACTCTTATGGAATCGCCCAAAATCCCTTTATTTTTTTATATTTTTTTTTCTTCTTCCATCACAAGGAACCGGCCAAGGGCACAACAAAAATGGGTAATACAAAGCCCGCTTAGTTGTCAGTCCCTATAAAGAAGACAGTAAGAGAATAAAATAAAAAAGAGGGGTGAGCCAATTTAGTTCGGGAGGTGTCTTGTTACTCTTATTTTGAAAAGATGTAAGTCATAGGAAAGTGGAAAAATAGAAACAGGAAAAAAGTTCCAGAGTTTATCAGTGGAAGAAGAAAAAAAAAAAAAAAAAAAAAAAAAAAAAAAAAAAGCCTGGGTCGATTAGTGCCGTTGTTTTGAGGCTGCCGTTGTTTTAAATGCCGGTTAAACGAGGTTCTCCTGTATATTTCTTTTCTGATAAATGAATTAGTACCATGTATAAATTAGCGTTGCCTAAATAAATAACCTCATCAATCGGGAAAATTACCCGATTGATGATTTTATTTATTTAGTTAACGCTAATTTATGCATGGTTCTAATTCATTTATCAGATAACGAAATATAGCAATGGAAAGCTAATAAAATTGCGCTTCTATTGATACCCTTCATGATAAAAGTTGACTCGCAAAGTTTTAAATGGCGAAGAGTTGAAGGGAATATTAAGTTCATGCATATTTCTTCATAGTCACGTAATGGCATTTCTTTAGCGTGTTTTACTGTTTTTTATTTGATAATATTATAGAACAAACATTTACGAAGATTACAGTATACCATATATACTGATAAACCAGTCTATATGATAGTCCATAGACCACTATATCTCTTTGTCGGGCGCCCCGCGGGCCCCTATGCAGCCCCGCAATTCAAAACATTGTCGCGTGAACAGTCCAGGTCGCGTCACGGTGCGTGAGAGTTAATTTGGTGGACGAAACAATTTTTTTCTGATGAGTTTTGATGTTTTGAATCAATCTTCTAACCGTTTCTGTCGCAAATAATTTTTTTTAAGTGATTTGCGACAAATAATGATTGAAAAACAAAAATCAACGTAACCGAACCTATACCTAACCTAACCTAACATAACATAACCTTTACCTAACATAAGCTATACCTAACCTAACCTAACCTTTACTCCCCTCCCCCCAAAAAAAGTGATTGCCTCAGAAACGGTTAGTATAGCAGATTAATTCAAACCACATCAAAACTCTCCAGAAAAAAATAATCACAGTTCCTTGTGCAACGTGAATAATAGAGAAATGTCCATGCCTGCAGTCGCACACACACCATATCAGGCAGGGCAGTCAGAATAATGACAGTCATGATCACCACATTATATCAAGAGAGGTGAATTTGTGGGATTAAAATAGCTGAGACGTTTTCGGCTGATGCGGAATGTTGTTTCTCATATATAATATATCTGGAGACTGGACTGGATGTATATTGACACTCATCGTCACCAACATTAACACATAAGGTAAATAGTTAGGCAAGAGTTAAACGCAGGCCTCATCCTGGCTATATTTTCGGTGCTTTTGACAACTGGCTACCCTTTCGGCTCCGTGTTGTTATTGTTTATTTTAACCTTCATAATATACCTTCAGTATTCCCCTCAAAGTGATAACACTTGCTGAAATGTGTGTTATACTACTTTGTGATATTGTTTGCAATGTTTTGCATTGATTATTATTTCGGCTCCTACCAAGCTTGTTGTGTTTTTGTCGCAGAAACCAATCAAGACAAAAAACGGTCTTCGTACCAAGACGGTGCTTTGACGACAAAAACACGGCTCGGAGTCCACTTCCGCCCACAGCGTGCAAATTTTTTCCACTTGGACTTGGAATTTTTCAGGCACCTCAGACTTTGTGGAGGCCATGTGGTTTAAAGAGGCCTGACCGCACACTGCAACCTTTGCAGATATGAAGTACGTACAGTAAGTGTACTACATGCTGCTGTAATGTCATTCAGATAAGCTTGGAGCAGTGCTTATGCAGTTTAACCAGACTCACTAACCTAACCTAACTCCACGTTTATATTTCCTAACTAAAGCCAAATCCTCATTAAAAAGTGTCCGCGGCAAGAGAAGGTAAAATTCTAGTGTTTGCCCATACTCTCCCCCTTCCCCCAAACAAGCTTGGGGACCTGGGGGAATGCGGGGTTTTTGGGTGGGGAGCAAATAATGCGTCGGAAACATGTAATTTTGGAGTTTATTTATACCCTAGATCTAGGGTAATTTCTCAAGATCTAGGGTAATTTGCCAAACCAAAATTAACCTAACCTAGCGGGGTGCTTAACCTAACCAAATCTAACCTAACCTAACCAAATCTAACCTAAGCTAAGCTAGCCTAACCTAACCAAATCTAACCTAAGCTAAGCTAACCTAACCAAATCTAACCTAACCTAACCAAATCTAACCTTACCTACCCAAATATAACCTACCCTAACCTAACCAAATCTAATCTAACCTAAACAAATATAACCTAACCTCCTAGCGGGGGGTTGGGGGGGTTCTCGACACTTGGGTCATCATTCTGTGACGATCGTCAGGTTCACACGTCTCTGGACTCAGAAGAAATCCAAATATTTTTCCCTACATCTAGGGGGAATTTTTACAACACCCCTAACTCAAAAACTATGTGGTTGCGACGCATATTATGTACCCCAGCCAAATGTCCCGCATTCCCCCAGGTCCCCATGCTAGTTTGGGGTCAAAGGGGGAGTATGGGCAAGCACTAGAATTATACCGAGAAGAGCAGAGGCGATGAAGGTCACAAGAGGAAGAAGAGCGAGGCGCACGTAAACACTTGTCTCTCTCCTCCCTATAAACATGTCATTATTTCCAAAAGTAATGATTTGCGACGGAAGCTCATAGAGAGAATGTTTCCTAGAATGCAATAAGGTAAACAAAAACCATACTCCCAATTGTGTAGGAAATCTGGTCCTAGTGTAAAATAATACCGAAAACAATAGTGTCTTCGAAAATAGTGGTGCCCAATAGTGAAATGATACCAAGGAGCATTCAAGGCACTGTGAACAATTGTGTTGCGATAAATCTATGACAGTGTGTGAACAAATGATGATGTAAATGGTTTGTGTCTTTTTATGTCTTTTTAGAAGCAATAAGGAACAAAAACACTGCAAGTAGTGGTCACCTGAGAGGCAGCGCCGATGAGCCTTCCCGCTACAGCACGGAAATAAACAAGTGCTTCGTAGCCCCTTCAGTCCTACGGCAATTTTTTTTTCGAGAGGAGTAAAAAGACACCTCCCGAACTAAATTGGCTCGCCTAGAATTCATTGGTTATTATTATTATACCTCCATGCTAAAAACAGCCGATCTCTCTTTCTCTCTCTCTAATAAATTGTTTCATAAAATGCTGTACCTACGATTTCGTACCAAGAATATAACCAGGCTATAATCCCGATAGCCACTTGTTCGTCAAGCGTGCTCGAGTCTGGCCCCCGGGCCCCGGCGCCGGCGGCCCTCAAACCCATTTGACCCACTGAGACACAGCCATGGAGGTAGTATGGGTGGAGACGCCCTCAGCCGCGCGAGTTGAAGTCAGTGAACTGTCAGTCAGCCATCTTGTTGTGGGCTAAGGCAGCCCATAACTACTGCCTTCCTTCCCTCCTTCTCTCCTTCCCTCCTTCCCTCCCTCCCTTCCTTCCCTCTCTCCTTCTCTCCTTCCCTCCCTCCCTCCCTTCCTTCCCTCCTTCCCTCCTTCTCTCCCTCCCTCCCTTCCCTCCCTTCCTTCCCTCCTTTTCTCCTTCCCTCCCTTCCTTCCCTCCCTCCCTCCTTCCCTCCCTTCCTTCCCTCCTTCTCTCCTTCTCTCCCTCCCTTCCTTCCCTCCTTCCCTCCTTCTCTCCTTCCCTCCTTCTCGCCCTCCCTCCCTTCCTTCCCTCCTTCCCTCCTTCCCTCGATCCTTCCCTCCTTCTCTCCCTCCTTCCCTCCCTTCCTTCCCTCCCTCCCTCGATCCTCCCTCCTTCCCTCCCTTATTTCCTTCCTCCCTTCCTTCCCTCCTTCCCTCCTTCTCTCCCTCCCTCCAGCCGTCCTAGGGAATTTTGTCCACGTGAACACGTTAATAATTAGAGAGAACTGAAACTCGAGAAATGCCAGTGGTCGCTGGCAGTTTTAACTCAAAGGTTGGTCTACTGTGTTTTGGCTCCGCGACTAATATTTTTCATAAATTAATTTCGCGATAAACATTGATGCACCGCATCTGAATACCAAAAATATAGTTCTTCTGTTGTTCTACTAATTATATGGGATGACTTCATTACGATGGAACGTTCTAAAAATAGCAATTTAATGCAAATTACTCCCCTCGAGTAGCAAAGCTTAATATTTTTTTTACATGTATATTGTGGCATGTAAATTTGGGTGATGTTCACATGTTTTCTAAGACAGTACTGCTGCGTCTGGCAAACGCTTGTCAAATACAATAAGCAATGCCTTGGAAAAACGAAGAATAAAGAATGCCGAAATGGGCTTGTTGCTGCGACAATGTAGGTTATAATTGTGGAGGCGACACGCCCGGCGGGGAGTGGTGGGCGGGGAGATTGTGGCGGGGCGATTAAATCAAAACTTTTGCTACTTCACGCGCGACTCATTGCACTTCCGGGCTTTCTATCTGATTGATACACAATAATAACAGGAAAATATGACTGCCTAGGTATAGAAAAACTTCTAAACATACGTTTTTGACTATATAATACAAAAGAGTAACATTTACCTCGCCCCCTCAACTATAACCTACTTGGTTATTTGGTTAAATGCATGTTTTACAGACTCAGGCTTCTATACAATACATATAGAAGAAATCGTTCTTAAAATTATACTTTTGTGTTTTAAGTGCAGTGGAATAAGCCCATATTTTTCTTTCAAGTTGACCAACTTTTCACCAAATTGTGAGTTAAAACTGCCAGCGACCACTGGCATTTCGGAGTTGCAGTTCTCTCTAATTAATGGGAGGGACATGCTGACGTCACCTAGAATAGAGGGACAGTGATGAAGTGCACTTTTAAGGGTTGAGTTTTAAGTGGAGGGAAATAGACGAGCAGCGCTTCGCTACGCCAACAGACTATATAGCCGGGTTTGTAGCTTTAAAGCTGAGAAAATCTTTGAGATGTGAGGCCTGTTGTAATGCCTTAGTTCTCCAAAATGTAGATGAGACTCATGCTTTAATATAAGCAAAAATAAAGGCAATTTAACAGTGCCATCCAGAGACGTAGTTGCCATATGCCTCATATGTGAGAAGACATTCAGGGAGAGAGCTAATGTTGTGCTGTGATAACTCATACACAAAGTTGTCTACAACTCATGTTTACTACAACATCGCCACTCTTGTCCTGTCAGATTTTTAGGGTAGGACTGTCTTCTCAAGTCTGAAAAATCATATGTCAGACAGTGACCCGATCAGTAATCATCTAATATTACTGATCAAGGCTGTAGCTGAGACATATCTGCAGGTGAGATATAAATACGCAGCCAGGCAGTACGTTCACCGCCAGATATATATTCAATAAAGGGACCCAAAGTAGGACTAAGATGAATAAACTAGTATTATTTAGTGGTATGTAAGTCTATTCAATATATAAAATGTAGTTTAAGGACATGATGTCATGTATAATATGTATTGAGGCCTCTTCCATTTGCGACATTTCAAGAACCAGTTCACGGAACCCAAGAGTTCAGGCGTTCCATTTGCGCACGAAAACCTGGGTCCGAGGCAAAGCGCGTAGTGACTCAGCAAAACCCTTGAACTTTCTCTACTCACATTGAGAGGTGGGTAGTTTGGGGTAGATTTTTTCAGTTCATAACAAACAATGGTCGCCCTGGGCCCTATTTCTCTTATCATGAAGGGTTTTCCGCATGCACGAGTCGGAGAGGATGTCAAACGGCATAAAAGAGGCATACATGGCTGGTGGAGTCATGCGCTCCCGCGATCTTAAACTTGATATGATCCCTTCACATAACAGCTAACTGAGTTATATCTCTCGTTATCTCTCGATCGTTATCTCTCGTTATCTCTCTCTCTCGTTATCTCTCTTTCGTTATCTCTCTCTTTCTCTCGTTATATCTCTCTCTCTCTCTCTCTCTCTCTCTCGTTATCTCTCTCGTTACCTCTCTCTCTCTCTCTCTCTCTCTCTCTCTCTCTCTCTCTCTCTCTCTCTCTCTCTCTCTCTCTCTCTCTCTCTCTCTCTCTCTCTCTCGTTATCTCTCTCTCTCTCTCGTTATCTCTCGTTATCTCTCTCTCTCTCTCTCGTTATCTCTCTCTCTCTCTGCCCGTCAGGGTGGCAAGGTTGGTAGAGACGTGAGTTCCCAATGTGCAGCGTCCCTGTGCATTCGGTCAGCGGTTCGAGTCCGCCTAGTTCATGCTGACGTGGCGGCGCTTTGTATAGTCAATAACCTTGTAGTTGGTACTTGCAAAGTGTCTAGATAGGATGAAAATCTTATCTTATCTCTCTCTCCTCTCTTTTCTCTCTCTCCTCTCTCTCCTCTTCTCTCTTCTCCTCTCTCTCTCTCTCTCTCTCTCTTAAATTGCCTCGCCAGCTGAATATGTTTGGAAACAAAAAACGGGTTTTTGCGTTCCATTTGTGACACGCGAACCCAACCCTGAACCCCTAACCCAACCCTGAGCTGAAACAACTGGTTCATGCAACTTGGGCACAAATGGAAGAGGCCTTTGATATAAAGCCTAGAACCAGTTCATGGAACCCAAGAATTCAGGCGCTCCATTTGCGCACGAAAACCTGGGTCCGAGGCAAAGCGCGTAGTGACTCAGCAAAACCCGTGAACTTTCTCTACTCACATTGAGAGGTGGGTAGCTTGGGTAGAGTTTTTAGTTCATAACAAACAAAAGGTCCCCCTTGGTCCCTATTTCTCTTATCGTGAAGGGTTTTCCCGCTGCACATCAGAGAGGATGTCAGACGGCATAAAAGAGGCATACATGGCTGGTGGAGGCCATGCGCTCCCGCGATCTTAAACTTGATATGATCCCTTCACATAACAGCTAGCTGAGTTATATCTCGCTATCTCTCTCGTTATCTCTCTCTCTCGTTATCTCTATCTCTCTCTTGTTATCTCTCTCTCTCTCTCGTTATCTCTCTCTCTCTCGTTATCTCTCTCTCTCACGTTATCTCTCTCTCTCTCTTAAATTGCCTCGCCAGCTGAGTATGTTTGTAAACAAAAAACGGGGTTTTTGCGTTCCATTTGTGACACGCGAACCCAACCCTGAACCCAGAACCCAACCCTGAACTGAAAGAACTGGTTCATGCAACTTGGGCACAAATGGACCCAGCAAACATTGTCATTACGGGCCGGCATCAAATCAGTGTCGGTAAATCACAAACGACATATTGGCATTGAGTCGGCAAACCGTAATGAAGTTATCGGCCTGGGTGCGGACCGACAACTTGTGCGTTCTGTTTGCACCCCGGGCCTGTGGTTTGGTTACGTTACGTTTCTGTGTCAGATCTGTGTCGGCAATCCGTAACCAAAATATTGTGCCACTACTGGAGCGGGCCACACACACGTACGGNTTTAAAAAGGAATTTTCTTGGTCACCTTTTTTGTATGTTTCCTTTTTTTGGTAAAGCCAGCCGCGGCACCCGCACATCAGTGAATGCATAAATAAACAAAGCCATGTTTTATTTAAAAGATTGTGAATATATATACCATATTAATTTTATTTGATCTCTTTATAGGAAAATAATAAAACTTAATTGTTTAATTATATATTAATCAGTAAGATGAATCAAAGAGAAGTTATTATAAATAATAATTAAATTACTGTCATAATTATAAAAACAGCTAAAAATTTTGCACAGAAAAACGCCTAAAA
The DNA here is from genome assembly GCA_016584305.1 of Chionoecetes opilio. Lineage (NCBI taxonomy): Eukaryota > Metazoa > Arthropoda > Malacostraca > Decapoda > Majidae > Chionoecetes > Chionoecetes opilio. The sequence continues at coordinate 14,761 of JACEEZ010025755.1, read as the reverse complement.
AAAGGGTAACTATATTGTTTATTGGCAGACGCTTAAAAGGGAAATTTTACTTGAAATGTTGCACTGTTAGCAATTATAGAAGTATTTTTTTGATTATATTTGCCTAAGCTGTTTTGTTAACAATGAATGAATATACATGCAACATTACATAACTAATTAATTTATTTTCATTTCACCATTATACTGAATTATAGGCTACAGCCTAAATACTTTTTTTAATTAATTATCGTGAATTGGGGGGGGTCATGGCCCCCTTGGCCCACCCCCTGGCTACGCCCTGTTTGTCAACTCTATTACAGTTATAAAAGGTAGCTACATTCTTTGCTTATTTCTATGTTTTTGTATATATTTCTCATCTATAAGCTCGTCTGTATATAAATTATCATCTAAATCCATGTAATTTCCCCCGTACTTGTAGATATAGATTGCTATATTCTTACATTCGCCTTAGAAGTAGGTGTATATGCATATAGGAGGATATATGTCTAGCTGCCAACTCTCGTCTATGTTGTCTGTCTGTTGTTGTTGTTGTTGTTGAAGGGCTGTGATGTCGAAATCGACGATATTCGCCGTCTGTCTGTCTCTTTCCCACCCGCTCTCTCTCTCTCTATCTGTTTCTCTGTCTCAGACTGTCTGTCTATCTATCTCTCGATCTTTGTCCCCTTTCCACAAAAGTCCTGTTACTGATCAAAAAACGGTTTTATGTCATATTAACGTAATACTTACGTATCTCTAACATATATATCCACGTATTCATTATGTATATATAACGTTTTGAATCCTCTAATATCACGTTACATCATGATGTTATAAGTAGTACGTAATTGAAACGTGAAACCACTAGGTAATATATATGTAGAAGAAACACGTATTTCTGTAACGTCTTAATTACGTTGAAAAAACGTATCGTAGCGACGTAACCAAACACTACCTAAATACAACATAGACCATTCAAGAGTGTACGTATGATTTACGTATATATTACGAATTTTCCTAACGTTACCAAAACGCTACCTTCTCAAAACGTAAGGTTTACGTAGTGTGTTTGCTGGGAAGGGCCCACAAGCACTTGTCATTTCTTTAGGTACTGGCATCCACAACCTGGGGATTTCCGTATATAGCAGGCCTTTTACTGGTGGAGTACTTGTTATTAGTCCTATTATCATGCAAGTTTTGCCTTGTGCAATGTAGCAGTCATCTCTTGTAGCAGTCATCCCTTGTAGCAGTCATCCCTGCTACTTGACTTCTCAATGGGAAGTCAAGTAGCAGGGATGACTATGAAAAATTGAATGATGAAATTTCATTTAATTTACCGTCAATAACACTGTATACAGTCGCCACTGCACTAATGTCGCAGGGAGGCATCCCAGCAAACATTGTCATTACGGGCCGGCATCAAATCAGTGTCGGTAAATCACAAACGACATATTGGCATTGAGTCGGCAAACCGTAATGAAGTTATCGGCCTGGCTGCGGACCGACAACTTGTGCGTTCATGTTTGCACCCCGGGCCTGTGTCGGTTACGTTACGTTTCTGTGTCAGATCTGTGTCGGCAATCCGTAACCAAAATATTGCCACTACTGAGCCACAAACGGGCCGACATAGCATCTAAATCGTGCCATAAGCGGGCCAACACAGCAACTGTATCGTGCCACAAGCAGGCCGATTTAGCATCCAAATAGTGCCATAAGAGGGCCTACACAGCAACTGAATCGTGCCACAAGCAGGCCGATTTAGCATCCAAATGGTGCCATAAGAGGGCCTACACAGCAACTGAATCGTACCACAAGCAGGCCGATTTAGCATCCAAATAGTGCCTCAAGCAGGCCGACTTAGCATTTGAATACTGCCACAAGCAGGCCGACTTAGCATTTGAATAGTACCACAAGTGGGCCAATATAGCAGCTGAATAGTGCCACAAGCAGGCCGACAAAGCAGTTGAATAGTTTTACCGTTCCTAATGCCGATGTAGCACGCCGATTAGCTACCCCGCCCGGATAGCTACCCTGCCACGACTACGCACGTACGGCAGATGACGTCACACAGGAAAACATTGGCTACGCCTCCTGGACCAGAACATTATCGTCAGATTCGCTTATTTAACCTAAATATATATGTCTACAAAACTTAACTCCAAACCTATCCAAAATTTAACCAAACCTAAATCAAACCTAAAACCTTAACTTAACCAAAATTTAAACATTTATTTTTATATGATAATAGAAAGGTATATTAGGTTACTTAAGTTTGATTAGGTTAAGTTAAGGCTTGGTTTAGATTTGATTTAGGTTTGGTTAGGTTTAAGATAGGTTTGGGTTAAGTTTTGTAGACTTATTTAGGTTAAATAAGCGAATCTGATGATAATGTTCTGGTCCTGGAGGCGTGGCCAATGTTTTCCTGTGTGACGTCATCTGCAGCGTGTGCGTAGTCGTGGCAGGGTAGCTATCCGGGCAGGGCAGCTAGTCGGCGCGCTACACCGCCCCTCTTTTAAATGAACACAGATTTGTGAATGAAATAACCTGTTGCCAGGATTGAATGGGTTCTCAACTCTTACAGTATGAGCTAAGGACCAATATAGTGCAACAAAGAATAAAAATTATCACTATTACTTCAAATCAAGCCTAATCATCAGTCTCGGCTGCAGTATATCAGTCTTGCCTGTGGTTGAGGCAGTCTGGCACTGGCAGTCAGCAATTCAATTCACAATGTGTGCCCTAATACACCATCAGGCTGCTACAAGAATAATACTGTAAATGAAACAACAATAATTGTGTATATAAATATAATTTTTCATAAGAATATAATCACTGTATTGTTACAAAGTGGAAAAAAAGTCCAGACAAATGTGGGAAAATTTCTATTAATGAACAGACAAATAACGAAATAAATAAACAAATACATGAATGAATAAATAAATAATTAAATAGGTAAATAAATTATATATATAATATATATATATATATATATATATATATATATTATATATATATCTAATATATATATATATATATATATATAATATATATATATATATATATATATATATATATATATATATAGATATATTATGGGGAGGTGGTAGCGGAGTGGTTAGCGTCTCCGAGTGGCGTTCTCGGTGACCCGAGTTTGATCCCCGAAGAAACCCAAAACCTTTCTGCACCGTGGAGTGGCCTAAGAACACCCACATGCCCTGCCCATCAACTCTACCTTCGACTGTGAGTGCCTGGGAGGACACAGGGGGGCGGCATGAGCCTCTAATTACAGGCGTCACTATAAGAATTCTGCCTGCGCCACCACGGGCGAGGACCAACCATCAGAGCCCTCAAGTGAACCTCCAGAGCCTACCATCCGAGCCCTGGGTCACCACTGCCTACAGGCGCTATAGGCACAGATGTAAAATATATATATATATATATATATATATATATATATATATATATATATATATATATATATATATATATATATATATATATGTCAATTTTACCCATAACGTATAGTTATAACAGGGAAGACTCTTATTGCTCTTATGGGAGCTGTCATCCTGCTCACGCACTATTCATGAACTATGTACTATATGTGACAAGTCATGAATATTGAGATGCTGCAAATCTAAATGATGAACGCCGAGAATAAAATTGGATAAGTATCATCGATCGTCTAACCTCATAAGACATTATGGGAAAATCTGACGTTAAACAGAAGGAAGAAGGAAAATGTAGCCTGAAAGTCTATCAATCTCTGTAAATTAGGTTAGGTTAGGTTAAGGAAAAAAGATAACCGAAATGTATCAGAAAATTATCAGGTTTACCTAAACCACTGAGAACTTATACAACCAGAGGTGTTAAGTCTCAACCCATAGCAAATCGGATAAATAATAGAATTCCCACCATCTGTCAGATGTGCAGGGCCAGTACTGGTGTACAGGTCCTGTACAGCAGGCCACTGGTGTCCTCTTCTGTTTCATTAAAGATACAAACATCTTGGGATAAAGACCATATATGCCATGCTCACATGTTGGTGCCTTCTTCACCACCTAAAAGGCTTTGATCACAAGTTGCTCTGAAAAAGAAATAGTGAGGCAGCTTAGCAATGAATTTCAAAGGGATGGGGACATGCCGGATAAAAGCACCAAATTTTGATCAGGCAATCTTCAGGGTCCCAGCTCTGATTCTATAACCGGCGCCAAGCGATACGACCACTCTTATGCTTCTACGATACATTTTTGTAATGTGAGCAATTTAACACATACGAAAATCAAGAAAAAATGTAAACTCTTTCAGACCGTGCGTATATTTACCCAACATGGTGCAAAATTGCCATGTTTCTTGTTTTAAGGTATTTTCTGAGTATGGTTGCTCATTATTTGGCCCATTAGGGGTGTTTATAATTCAATCACATGAAATAATCATACTTAGTACACAATTAAGTAGGAGAGCAAAGCATGAAGGTCAGTTCAAAGGTTTTAATGGAGGAATCTGCTAACAACTGACATTAAAACATGGAAACATGCAGTGTTAATGTCTTAAATCCCTTCTCTGCACAAAATTCAATTACTACATTTCACACTAAGCCGGCTAAGTACTTCTCACATCGGCAGCTGCAAAGTTATGTGCACTTCCACCGCGCCTTCTTGCATGAGCATCGTCCTCCACACGTGCACATGGCGCTTTTGCAACCACACTTGATCAGTCCGCTGCAGGCCTGGGATGCCACAGGCAGGTTGGAGCAACCAGGACGCCAGGTCTTCGTTGCACTCT
>JACEEZ010025755.1:0-5000 GCA_016584305.1 Chionoecetes opilio | reverse complement strand
AGTTATAACTGTGAAACTATAACTATAACTATAACTTTCTAAACTATAACTTTCTATAACTGTGAAAACAAAACAAAATAGCAGCTCCGTTCCGTTTGCTCTAGCCTGAGGCTTGTTGTTTATAACTCTTGTCTCTTGTCTATATATTTGAGCATTTATCATCTCTAAGATGTCATCACCCTTTCCTACGTACCTTTATAAGTCTTTGTGGAGTAGATGAAGTCGATCCTCAGCCTGAGAGGCCTGTAAGAGCAGTAAATGTAGCGCCGCGGCCGTTCACTTCCACTGGTAAATATTTTGAATATTGGCTTCGAGACAACGGGCGCGAGTGGCCAACAGCTGACTGCCTGTCTACGATTCAGCCACCTAATAATCAACAATTATCCTTAATCCGAGCTTTGCACCCTACTTAAGTCCTTCGGCCCGGCCATTCATGTCACATCCACTTAATATATTATCCTTGGGCCGAGTCAAGGAAGACTGTGTTGGGCCTGTACGAATTTATCAATAATTGGCCCGATATACAGTTCCCGCTGCAGGGCCGACATCGGCTTCATCCGATTTGCCGAAACCAGTCGCCCTGCCGCCGGTGCCGATACGTACCCGGCACAAGCCGACACAGGCCCGCATAGCCATGTTTGCTGGGATGTTATTACGAGTTTAGCATCACTACAGACTTGTATGTGCCACTGAAGAGACTTGCACAGTACGTAGTTTACATTATCTACATAACACTATACATGTCTTCAGTGACAACCTACAAGTCTGTAGTGATGCTAAAATTCGTAATATATGGCGCCTGGTGACATTAGCATAGTGGTGACTATAATGTTGTTAACGGTACAGTAATTTCCCAAGATGTTGTTTCAGCAAATTGCGAATATTGTGATTTTTCGTGAAATTACTTTAGTCTTGGTCGGCCATCATGGTGTTTCATGTTTATCAGCGGCACGAGAAGCTCCTGGTCGTCTTCCCCGTTGCCTGTAGTGCGCATGCGCCAGTTCTCCCCACTCTGGGCCAACGTGGTCCCGCTCACTGGGTTGGACCAGACTAGACTGAGCTAAACCGTTCCAGCCCGCCTCGCGAAAACAATGTCCGCCACGGACTAGTCCAGTCCAGATCGGACCAGAACGGTCGCAAAAACGCGCTATTACATGATAATACTTACATGAATAATTATTATTGGAAAGTTTACACTTGGCGATGTCATTAGAGGTAATTTGAAATACGAAATCCCAAACTACACTAATTTGACTAGACGCCATTACGCAGTAGGCTGCTGCAATACTGTTCTCTTGCAAAGAAAGTTGATTGTGTTCATGGGTGGCAGAGAAAAAGCACGTATATGCTGTCATACTGCAGTATGGCGCAAGAGGCAATGAGTTGAGTTCAGTAACAGTGACCTTGAGAGTAGTGGCTGCCACTCTGTTGGTGGGTGAAGGATGGAGGTAGTGGTTCGAGGGACTATGGCCTATAGCCTACCACTACGCCTCCTTACCCCATTCTTTTAACTAATGCTCGGCTAAACTAATAATTATTATATGTTTGCTTGTGTAACATTATGTTCACTTGTTATTTTTTTCTTATTTTTATAAGTTATTGATTTGTGGAAAATATTCGCATATTCGCAAACAAGTACGAGTGGGAGTGCGAATGCGAATGCGAATATTGAAAAAACATGGAATATTCGCAATTGCGAATGTGAATGCGAATATTCGGCATCACTAATATATATATATATATAATATATATATATATATATATATATAATATATATATATATATATAATATATATATATGCTATATATATATATATAAATATATATAATATATATATATATATTATAATATATATATATATATATATATATATATATATATATATATTATATATCTATAATAATATAAGCGAAAGTGTGTCTGTCTGTCTGTCTGTCTGTCTGTGTGTGTGTGTGGTATTGGTTCCGCCCCCAGTGGCGCAAACACCTCATATGGCACATTTTTGGAATCAGGTTGACCAGGGGAAGGTCATAAGCCCACTTATGAGATGATCCGATCACTTTTTTTTTTTTTTTTTTTAGCAGCCTATTAGCGAGAATTGTGAAAACAAAAGTGGGTTGCGAGAATTGAGGAAGCCTTGATGTAGGGTGATGGGTAATGGGTGAGTGAATGGGTGGGGTGATGGGTAATGGGTGTGGGGTGATGGGTGAGTGAAGGGGGGGGGTGAGGGTTGGGGGGGTGATGGGTGATGGGTGAGGGAATAGGTGGGGGGTGATGGGTAATGGGTGAGTGAATGGGTGGGGGGTGATGGGTAATGGGTGAGTGAATGGGTGGGAGGGTGATGGGTAATGGGTGAGTGAATGGGTGGGGGGTGATGGGTAATGGGTGAGTGAATGGGTTGGGGAATACATACATTTCTACATCCATGATTTCAGGAAAGTTAGAAAGGGGCTATCTGGAGAGTCCATGTTTGGTGGGCCGAAGGCCCACCAAACACAGGTGGTGGGCCGAAGGCCCACCAATAGCCCTCCGCAGGAGCTAGCCAAAAAGTCCGTCCGGAGGGCGGCTTTGCGGCTAGTATATATATATATATATGTATATACAGTATATATATATACGTATATACATATATATATATATATATATATATATATAATATATATATATATATATATATATATAATATATATATATATATATATATATATATATATAATATATAATATATATAGTATATATATATATAGATATATATATATTATAATAGATATATAGATATAGATATATATATAAATATATATATATATATATATATATATATATATATATATATATATATATATTCTGGTGATGGCTCTTGAAGCGCTGCGCGAGGAGACAAAGCCTTTAGGACTTGCGGTCTCATGGCCCATAACCAAGATCCATGATTTTGGGGCTTACTAGATGAAATAGTATTTCGTTCGGTTAGAGAGGACATTGAAGTCTTGGAAAATTATAAATAGCTTGATAGCGCAGTCCAGAATGACAGCGGGTTACGTCAAGAAGTCTTACGGCGGATCAACATAGCTCACGGTGTCATGGACTCGTCAACACCAGTATTTGGCTTTTGGTACCTGTGCAGGAAGACAAAGATCCGGATCTTCATGTCGCTTGTGATCCCTGTCTTACTCTTCGGTTGTGAGACATGGACAGTAAATAGCGATTTGAAGAAGCGAATCGATGCTTTGGTAATATGTGTCTTCACAGAATCATGGGTATCGCTGGGATGATTTCGTTGTTAAATCAGCGATTGCACCATGAGACTGAATCGAGGCCTATCACCTGCATAGTCCGTCAGCGCCAATTTCGGCTATATAGACATGTGTCACCTTTCTCTGAAACTGATCCTTCCCACCGAGTTGTATCTATAAGATACAATCCCGCGTGGAGAGGCCAAGGGGGTGCCCACAAGACTCGTTAGTCGTTACTGAGGCAAGTTGATGTTTTCTGCCGAGAGTTGTTTTGTATGGGAAAAGCGCCTATGTGGGGATTCAGGGACCAGGAATGGCGTCGTAGGGTGGGCGAGGCGACGCGCCTCCCGGCGTAGGCCCCCACTGATTGATTAAGAGTGAATAGAGTATAGTTGTCTGATAGTTCTTGGCCTCTTAAAAACAAGTTGATCATTCTTTATCCACCCTATTCGCCTGATCTTGCCCCTTGTGACTTTTTCTTGTTCCCTAAGCTGAAATTCCGGCTGAAGGGCCATCTTTTTGACACAAATGAAAAAATCCAGAACGAATCCCAGGAGGGTGCTCAAGACTTTCACGCTTGAAGAATTCCTAGGATGCATGGAATGGTGGAAAAACGTTGGGGTCACTGGATACGTGTCGCAGGGGATTATTTTGAAGATTATAATAAAGACATAATAGAAGCTTGTTGACCTTTGTTAGGAACATATGTAATACTACAATTATATATTTAAGGCATGCACCTTTTCTAATAGTTTCCATGTTTAAGATTACATATATATAGGACGTCACGCCCATGCCGACGTAGTGCCAGGTCTACCCGTTCCACAAAGAGGGGCAGCACCTTACGGTGAAGGCCGCACCCTTGTTTACGTGAAGACCACACCTTGTTTTCCAGACAGCAGGCACCCCTCAACCCTGCCCTGCCTCTGGGAGGAAAGTAGGCTATACACGACGCCTCAGAAAATAAGTTTTTTAGTTAGCATTCGTATGTACAATATAGGTAGGCCAACCATAGCACATATGGAATTAAAATCCCTCGAAGCCCATCAAGTTGCAGGTACTCAGCAATCAGAATGCCTAAAACTGCAAGCACTGTCTCTCACGACACCTCTATGTCAAAACGCACTCTCCAAAGAAAAGTAATGCGGAAATTCTGTAATTACATAATCTTGATAATATTCAGAATATTAGTAATATATAAAGTGACACTAACACAATTAGACAAAAACAGTGTAAAAAAAACAACAACCAAGCAAACAACCTGTCACGTGTTGGCTGCCGTATCTCAAATTTCTTCGTGCCATACAAAAAGAAAAAAATACGAGAAAAATGATTCGTGTAATTCTTCTCTTTCCAGAGCAGAAAAGTTCGTAAAAAAACTACGTATGCTATCAGAGATTACTTTTCATTCCTAAAATAACCAAATGTACGGTCCAGATAGAAGATCGAAATACTTTGCATAGTATAAGTACACCTATGTCACCTATTAATGAGTTTCCAGATACATATTGTTACATATTTGACAAATGCAATCCTTGCATTTTGTTTCTTATTGTGCAATGAAAGTAGATTTAGGCTCAGGAGATAAGTTCTTGTTGTACCATTATTCGAAATTTGTCAGGTGTCAATTTTTAAATTTTAATTGGCCTCTGCCCGGTAGGGTACGCCGTAGGTCCAATGAAAAGTGAAATATAGATTATTTCGAATTGGCAGGTTGTTTTCTATGTAAAATTGAATTTTAAGGGGGTTTGTCACGCTTCATTGTTTAC